>ML293151.1:1418-34776 GCA_005239495.1 Nicotiana undulata
AACTGTGGACATAATTAAAATCTGTCACTTTGAAAAGATTTGATGCTCGCAAACTTGATGCTTTAAGTCTCCAAGTGCATCTTTCATCCACGCATTCAAGGGTATACCTGTTTATAATACAAATACAGTTATGTATCATGTTTTATTGATAAAAACCACACACTGAAATCCATACATTTCTATACTCACATATTATACTTATATAACATACCTATATATTTTATCAGTATCATGTTTTACTGACAAAAATAAACACAGACAAATCAGTACAATTCTATACCCATATAATATACTGATTTAGCATACTTATATACTATATAGGTATCATGTCTTATTGATAAAAACACACACACTTATCCAATAAAATTCTATACTCGCATTGTATACTGATTTAGCATAATTATATACTATATATGTATCACATAGATTTTTACTTGAAAAAATGCAGACGAACCTTTTTGGGCATGATTTATTGACTCGATATTGACATTTTTCTCTAACGGCATAATGTTTCATAACGAGAGCCAGCAGGTTCTTGTCTTTGTAAATTTATCCTTTTTCAACTTTTTTATGAAATTGATCAGTTATTATGTTTGCATCATCAATTTCTATATTGGTGTCATCTCCTTCTTGCACATCAAAAGAACTAATCACATCATTGCTTTCAAATTGTATAATTTCTGATGAAATTGTAGCAACATCGAAACTCGAGGTGCTTGCAGCTATAGTATTTTTAATAAACGACACACACAGTGGGAGTGTTGTCATCCCTGCACTTGATTTTTTCAATTCCATGTAAACACTAACACTCATATCACTGCATATTGTAATTGGTGGATATCCTTGAGCAATAGCATACTGAATAACTATTGTGTTGCTGTCCTTTTGCAGTTGCTTTGCAATTTCTCTGAGAAATTGTTCAAATTTCCAACAGGTCTTCATTAAAATTGCATCAACATGAAAATTCATGAAATTATGGTTATCATCCCATTCTCCACTATGCTGCAGCATAATTGGTATGTTTTCCATGATTCCGAAGTTATGTGCGAAATTGAATCTCGACAATCCAAATTTCAACAGTGTTTGATGTCGAATACTGAAGTTCAACAGAAATTTTTTCGAAATCAAATCAATTCTTATGATTCAATCCTCAAGGTTTTCAGATCTCGAAAGTAAGAACAAAATTTTCAGCTAAAAAATAAGAAGTTTCAGAGCTAAACTTCTGCGAAATCAAAATCAGAAAAATTTAAGGAGAAAAACTTGAATTTTGAAGAGAATCGGCATCTTCGCTCTGTTTTTTCACACTTCCGATCTTCAAATTTGACTGGTGATCTCCGATAATCAATTCTTCAACAGATTCCGGCGTTAATTTTCTGAAATTTTGACCAGTTTTTTCGTTGTTATTGGAGGTCATGAGCAGCTTTTCTGTTGTTATGGGTAGGGCTTGAGGCAGTTATTTTGATATATGCGTTTGTTTATTAAATGGGTAGAGAATTATAATTATTTAATAAGTAGATTTCTTTTATAGATAGAGAAGGGTAAATATTTTAATTTTTATGGGTACTCCTGTCTTTCTCCCAATTAAAAAGGTAACTACTAACCATCAATGAATTGATAACTTGAAAAAAATAACTCAAATTGCCTTTCGCAGCAAGTTAAATTGTAATAATTACAGTGGTTAGTCCGAAATCTTAGATTACAAGTTCGATTTGACATTAACTTGAATCTGTATATGTGTTGTTTTTATATTTGTGTTAGTTGTTACCCCACATTTGGTGGTCCTTTTTACAGAAATATAAGAAAATAAATTAATACATTAGAAGAACTAATAATACTATTTCACTTTCAAAATATATTAACAAAATCGCTACAAATTAACATATGATCTTAAATTTACAAACCAAAGAAAAGACAGTTATGTCGGTTGATCAATGGAAAAATGATATTGTATAGCCGTTGTAAAAATGCGTCGAAAAATATATAAAATATAATATATATATATATATATATATATATATATATATATATATATATATATATGTATGTATTCTGTATGTTATATATAATTATACAAGTTTTATACATTTTTTCGGCTACCAGATATAAATAATTTCTGGCGCGTAAGTGATGATACCCTTTGATCAATTGCTTTGGTCTAGTTCATCGAAAGCCCAGAACAACTTTGTCCCCATATCCGTAACGAGCTAATCTAATATTTGGGCTTGACCATTTACTTTGGTCTTGTTCATCGACAGCCCAGAACCTTAAATAATTAGGAAATTGTCCCCATATCCGTAACGGGCTAATCTAATATTTGGGCTTGACCATTTACTTTGGTCTTGTTCATCGACAGCCGAGAACCTTAAATAATTAGGAAAATAACAATGTATAGCCACTGTAAAAATAATAATCGAAAAATGTATAAATTATATATATATATATATATATATATATATATATATATGTGTGTGTGTGTGTGTGTTCTATATGTTATATAAAAAAATTATATAAATTTTATACACTTTTTCGGCTATCAGATATGAATAGTTTCTGGCGCGGGCTAAAAGTGATAATACTCCAAATAATTATGTTGGAACCAAAAGATTAACACATTAATGGAAGTAAAATAGAAGATATTTTTCTTATATATATATATTGTATTACACATTATTTTACCTAGTTTAACTGTACTTTGCTGATTACCAAAACTAACTATGTTTTTTTTACAATTTGTATATATTCTCCCTTAAAGACTCCCAAACTTTGTTTAGTGCCTTCACTTAGAGATTTAGTTATACTATATTTCTTTTTCTCTTTCTCTCTCATCCAACATTCAATCTCAGCACAAGTATGACTAGGTAAAAATCTGAAAATAGAAGCAGACTAGCTGAATTGCTGGAGTCTAAGCTAGCGTTTGGCCATAGATTTTCAAATTTGTTTTAAAAAATCTATTTTGGGTGAAGTTTGACTTGAAGATGAAAATGTGTTTGGGCATACATTTTCAAAATATATTTACAAATTTATTTTGGATAAACATGTCTATTATAAGTAATTTGGCCCAAAACCAGCTATTGAGCTGGTTTTGAGATTTGGGACTTGAGATTTTGCCAAAATATAGGAATAATTTATGGTCAAACATGTGTTTGCCAAATAAAATTCAAGTTTATTTTGACAAAATTTATGGTCAAACGGGTCCTAAAAACTTAGCGAAGTTGATCTTGAAACTAGGCCCATACAACAAGCCTAAAGGCAAGATTGTGCATCTTTCTTTATTTCTTTTTCTTGTCAAAGAATGTTTACTTTATTTCTTCATATTGTCTGGTCTTTGCAAAGCTAATTAACACTATCTAGAACTAAAAAATTTCCTCACTCATGAAACTCTATTTTTTCTGTCACAAATATTAGTAGGACACTCTTTCCATAAGTCTTATGGGGTGTTTGACCTGGAGGAAAATATCCTCTGAAAAATTATTTTTTAATTTTCATGTTTGGTTGGTCAAACTATTTTGAAAAGGAATTTTTACATTGCTATACACTATTTTAATATTTATTATCCTCCCTACTTCAAGTTTTAATCTAATTACATATTATATACCAAAGTAATAATTATGTACATTTTTAGACATTTAATGATAATAATTAGGGTCCTAAAATCACTCTCGCGTCCAGATCCCACTACCCCATGTTTCTCTCTCCACCCCCACCCCCCATTAACGCCTATTTTCACTCTTCTTCAAAAATTCCTCTATATTTTTTCACTTTTCTTCAAAAATTCCTCTCTATTTTTATAGATTCAAGTTTTAAATACGCTACCACACACCTCCATTAACGCCTGTTACTTGCTTAATTTCCAATAAAGAAGAAAACAATTTCGAAGATCAGCCCTGAAAAACTAAAGTAGGTGATATTCCTACATTTGATTTGAGTGTTTTCTCAGAGAATTCACCCAAAAAAGTTTCCAAATAAACATATGCAAAAGAAGAGACCAAGCCCAAGATTCCCCTCGTGGAGCTAGGGCAGAAGCTCGTACAAAACAAAAACACGATATGGATGTTGGTGAAGCCTCGACACGTGTTAAATCTGTAAAACGGAAAGGCAAGGAAATTGCTTCCGATGATGATTTCGTCGAAGAAGAAGCTATCACGAAAGTTGCAAAAGAATTTAGAGTTTCTCCTACTGTTAAACCTTCAAAAAAGAAGAATGTTCAAAAATCTTCTAAAACTATTCCCCAACAGTCTTTGGAGAAGGTAAAATTTTAGTAGTTTCAAATTTTTTAAAGCTAAAAACTTGTTTTCATTCTCATGAACATGCATAATTTTTGTTTATATAGTTGTAGAAATTTTGTGTACATTGTGTAGATTTATTGTAGATTAATATTTTCCTGATTGTAGATAAATTATAGCATAAATATAGTTATTTTGTTTCTAGTTTTGACTCTGTTTTTCTGATTGTAGATAAATTGTAGTATAAATTTAGTTATTTTGTTTTCTGATTTTAAAATAAGTTTTAATAATTTTCCGTTTGTTTTGCTGCAGAATCGACCATTTTTTGTACCTCCTGATGTCGATTATGGGATCATTAGATTCCAGACATTATCCGACTCCACTATTCCTGACCAAATCAAGGATTTACAGTTTGAAAATGGTTTAAAGATGTTTAAGAAGACATGTTTTGGTGATGTTTTATACGTCAATACCAAACAAGAGAGGGGGGGGGGGGAGNAAAAGAACACAACAATTTTACGTGGAAAACACCTGGCTCAAAAGGTGAAAAAACCACGACCTACTTCCTAGTAGGATTTTCCCAAACTTTTCACTATGTCAATGAGCCAAACAACATTTACAAAATAAATTCTTTTGTAAACCTAAGGACTAACTCTAGTCCCTTTGTGGCAAACTAGCTTCTAGCTAATTGCGACAAACTTCAAGTTAACTCTAGCTTGAATACTGTGTACCTATTACAATTGCTTCTAGATAAAGCTGAAAGATACAATATGTAATCACCTACTACAAACAACTAGACTCAAAAGTCAACAGATGGAACTGGTTCTTTGAGCTGGTTCAAGTAGCTTTTGAGTCGCACAAGGATTCTTCACATGAACTGCTTGCAAAACTGCTTTGGTAATTTTGCTTTCAATTCTTGTTTCACTTCTGTGTATGTGCACGAAAATCTTCAGTAGGAATGTTTCAACACTTTATAGAATCAGCAGTTGAGATGTTGTTTAGTTCAGATGCAAATCTTCCTTGATCGAAGAGTTTGTGTTTATCTCAACTTCCTTGATCTTCATTCTAGTCCTACATGAATTCGAATTCCATCTCCTTATCAATTTGCAACCTTTTCACTTAGGAGATAACCTCTTAGTTAAGAGATGATGTTTATCTCCTGCGCATGGACTCTTCTTGTGCCAACTGGTCTGTTTGATTATGGTTGCCTTGATGGACCTGGTTCAACCATGTTGTCATTTGTCATTCTTCAAAACCATGCGGTGACTTGATTCAACAAATTTCCCCTTTTTGATGATGACAAACTTTGTGCTTAACCCTGTGAATACTTCAATCCAACGTAGACACTTTTTATAGTATTAAGCATTTATCATGGAGAGACCAGGTGAATTTAGGTTATAAACATCACAAAAATCTTTGAAAAGCACTATCTTCCCCCTTTTGACATCATCGATAAGTTTCAAAATGATAAACTTACCAGAATATTAACAATTACTCGTGGCCATTTAGGTAACTGCAGGTGCAAAGCATGAATTAATCATCAAAAGAAACCAAAAAAATGTAAGGTATTTAAGAAACTGAGAAAAAGTCAATAACAAAATAGCAAAATTCATTGATTGGATATTTATCAGGCATCATACACAAAAAGAAATAAAGACAGCCACAACCATGAGCAAAAAAACAAAAGCAGAACATAATTAGACAATCCCAAACTGGGTCATAGAGGGTTTTTTGAGGCACTGGACTCCTAAGGCTGGAAAGGGGCAGAGGTTTTGTTCTTGGCTTGAATAACAGAGAGCATTTGTTGCAACACACCCTCATTTTTCTCCTTTTCCTTAGCTAAATCAGCTTTGAGAGCATCCCGCTCAGCTTCAACCTCTGTAAGGCGAGTATTCAAACGAAGGATCTCTGCATCCTTGACCTCACCTTCCTGCACAAGCGTCCTGACCTTGCTTTTAACAGGAAGTTTCCTGGATGAACCAAGTTCATCCTCAGGACTATTCACAATGTAGTCACATGTCAGTAGAATGTTCTTCCCAAAGTAGTCCTTAGAAGTTTCCATTTTAGCCTTCTTTACTGGTACCTCGTAGTGAGCAAGCACAACAGTTAGGATAAACCCATAAGGTATAGCATGTACCTTGGATCCATTCACAACCCTGTCCAAGAGTTGGATGATGAAGGAAGGCCAATTTATCTGTTTACCCCTATACATGCACTCCATTAGGGTGAGATCCAGGTAGCTGGAAATATGCCTTCGCTCTTGCCTAGGCAGTAGAAATTTGATCACAAACTCAAAAAACAGTTTGTGTTGAGCTCTCATCTCACTCTTAAACACTGCCCTGGGCTCCCGTTCTTGCTCATTCTCACATAAAGACCTTGTGATTTGAAGGGCTGAAGGCAAACCATCCAAACTAGGCCATCTTTGCCTCGTGTAGTCATCATACCCCTCAGAAGGGATATTCAATATTTCCCCCAATTCCTTTGCATCAAACAAGATCTCAACTCCGTGAACCTTTGTAGATACCCTTCCATCTTTGACTGTTGCGTTGGCCATAAACTCTACCAGCTCATTCCTAGCCAGCATGCCCTCAAGGTGAAGGACCATGTCCTTCCACCCTTGCACATCTAAGTTATCTAGCAAGAAAATAATTCATGGCTCCTCAAGGTCTCTAATTCAAAATGGTACGTTTCCCAAACATTAAGAGTTTGTTTGTCTTCTCACCAAACACTTCCACTTCCTCTCCACTCCATTCATGATCATCAACAATATTTACTTTCTTTGACTCAGACCTGGCCCTTTTTGCAACTATTGAGGGTGTAGCAGACACAGACGCTGACTTCTTGGAAGAAGCCTTAGCTTTCTTGGGCTTTGGTGTCTCAACCTCAACTTGTGCTGGTTGTTCCTCCTGATGGACCAGGTCCATCTCATCATCATCGACCTGAATTGCCTCAACAGGCTCCCCAGCTTTTGCCTTACCCTTGGTAGATTTCTTCTTCTTGTTCTCTCTTAGAGCTTTCTCCATTTCTTCTTCACTTTGCCTAACAGTGCTTCTAGTAGCACGACACTTAGGGGGAGGAGCCTCGGCAGTTGAGGAGGCCTTTCTCTTCTTGGATGTAACTGGTGTATCAGCTTTCTTGGATTTGGGGGTTCTCTTTTTCTTAGGTTTGTAGGTTTCCCCCAGTTTTCTCATCAAGTCTGCCAGAGTCTCTTCAATAGATGAACCAGGTTCATCTACTGCATGTTGTAGACCTTCCAGTCCTGTTGCTGCCTCCCCAGAATTGCTTCCCCCTAAGTCCTTGACTCCTTCCTCAATAACCACAGGAGCGGGGCCACAAATTGCCAGAGTGGCACCTTCCTTCCCAGTTCCCCTTTCAGAATTCCCTTCTCCCTCTCTCTCAATTCCTTTCTTTTTCATTGTCCTATCCGGTACTTCTACATCCACTACAGAACCAATCAAAACAAACTTGTTTTCAGCTATTTCAGGTACAGCCCTAACTCAGGATTAGCCTTCTCAGAACCAGATGAACCTGTTACTTCTTCCTCATTTGCAAATTTGTAGGACTCGCTTGAATTTTCAGAATCTTGGTCCTGACTGGCTTGAAGTTTTTCATTTAATTTCCTGGCAAGAGGACCACATGAAACAGTTTTTCTGGCTAACATTTTCACTCTACGTTTTCTGGGGGCTGGAGTAGGGCTTGGTGTAATGGCTGGAACTGTTTGAGGTGAATGAGTGGGTTCAGGAATGGGTTCTGGAACTATAGAGTTTTGAGGGGTTGAAGACCTGGTTGGAGATTGTGAGCTGTGTATCGAAGGAGAATTGGAGCCAGTGTCTTCAAGACCGACACCGTAGTCAGGGGTGGTTGATGAAGATGAAGCAGGGGGTGGTGTGGAAGACATTTTTGTGAGATTTGGAGAGAGAAGAATGTTGATCAGTTTGGTTGAGAGGAATGATGAACTTGGTTCGACGGTTATGCTTTTGAAGAGGAGAGGTAATGATGGCTTTTTAAAGGTGTGGATATAAAATGTATAACAGGCGTAATTCTTGGTCAAGTGGAAGTCTAATCGCGGCAGGAGTGTCAGTGGATTAGACGGTTATGGCTCCCTAAATCTAGGCTTAATAAAGATTTGATTTGACTCTTTGGAACGGGTTCAATTTGGGATAAGTACTAATAATTTGAAATGAACCAAATATAGATAGAGTCCTGCTCATGTGTGACTATAATTATTTCAATAAGTGTATAGCGATGAGCACGTACCTTGTCAGTCTGATGAACCAGCAACGATGAACCAGGTTCATCGTGTTAGAGTCTTTAATTTTCCTCAATTTACAAAGATAGAAAAACATCATTAGTAACTAGGGAATCATATTAACACATGGCAAGAGAGTATGGCATTAAAGTCATGATACTGAGCAATGATTAGTCTGGTTAGTTACCTATTTTAGTGTTTCTAGCAAAAAAAAAAATTATTTTTTTTTCATTTTTTTTTCAATTAGGTGATCTTAATCATCTCTAATTATAACATGTTTCTCTCAAAATGCTCCCTACTCAGTGCTTTAGTAAAAATATTTGCAATTTGTTTGTCAGTAGCACAGAATTCGATTGAGATCATTCCTTTTTCATAGTTATCTCTTAGGAGGAAATGGTGTCTAACATCTATGTGCTTGGTTCTCTTATGATGAATCGGGTTCTTCGTCATACTAATTGCACTAGTGTTGTCACAGAAATAGGAATGCATCCAACCTCTATACCAAAATCCATGAGTTGTTGCTTGATCCATAGAAACTGAGCACAGCATGAGGCTGCAGCCACATATTCAGCTTCAGCAGTAGACAAGGCTACTGAGTTTTGTTTCTTGGTGGCCCAAGACACAAGGCAAGAGCCCAAAAAGTGAGCCATGCCTGAAGTACTTTTCTTGTTAACCAGGAAACCTGCATAATCAACATCAGCATATCCTACAAGGTGAAAATTACTACCTTTAGGATACCAAAGGCATAAATCAGTGGTGCCTTTCAAATATCTCAAAATTCTCTTCACTGAAGTTAGATGGGACTCCTTTGGATTTGCTTGAAATCTAGCACACAGCCCTACACTAAACACAATATCAGGTTTGCTGGCAGTGAGATATAATAAAGACCTTTTGATCAACGGATGAACCAGGTTCATCCACGTCTAATTTTGTAACTGTGGCTATGGGGGTGTCTATTTCCTTGGAGTCTTCCATTTTAAATCTTTTGAGCAATTCTTTCACATATTTTTGTTGATGAATCATTGTTCCATTTGAGTTTTGCTTAATTTGCAAGCTTAAGAAGAAGTTTAGCTCACCCATCATACTCATATCAAACTCACTCCCCATAAGCTTGGCAAATTCTTTACTCAACTTTTCAGAGGTTGCTACAAATATGATATCATCCACATATAATTTCACAACCAGGAGATCCTTACCTTTTTCCTTTAAGGACAAGGTGCTATCAATTTTACCTCGTTTGTAGTCATGTTCTAGCAGGAATTTAGATAATCGTTCATACCATGCTCTTGGTGCTTGTTTGAGTCCATACAAGGCCTTGTCAAGTTTATACACATGGTCAGGTGTCTCCTTGCTTTCAAATCATGGAGGTTGTTTGACAAATACTTCTTCCTTTAGATAGCCATTTAGGAAAGCACTCTTTGCATCCATCTAGTGGAGAGTGAATTCCATGTGAGCAGCAAATGATATAAGAAGTCTGATTTCCTCCAGTCTTGCCACAGGAGCAAAGGTCTCATCATAGTCAATTCCCTTCTCTTGACTATATCCTTGGACAACCAGTCTGGCCTTATTTCTTGTAACAGTTCCATCTTCATCGAGTTTGTTCCTGAAAACCCACTTTGTGCCAATCACTGATCTGTCTAGTGGTCTGGGTACCAAGTGCCATACTTGACTTATTTCAAATTGATTAAGATATTCTTGCATGGAATTTACCCAGTCATCATCCTGTAAGGTTTCAACAATGTTCTTTGGTTCGACCAAGGATAGAAAGGCATCAAACGCACATAGATTTTTCAAAGAGGATCTTGTTTTGATTCCGGATGTCAAATCTGTTATGATGTTCTCAAGGGGCTGAGAGCTTTGATATCTGTGTGGTTTGAGCACCAATTGTTCACGGCTAGATGATCCCATGGTGTCTTGTTGTTGTGGAACAGGATCAGGGCCAAGATCCAGATTGATTTGCTGTTGAGTTCCCCCTATCATGTTGCTTAGGGTAGTTGGACCTTGTCCATCACCTGTTCCATCTTCCATATTAGCTTCAATTTGTTCACTGCTTCTGACCAGTCCAAGCTCCTCATCTTCTTGTTCCTGTCTCTCAGAAAGAGTGTTAGTTTCATCAAAAATAACATGCACACTCTCTTCTACACACATAGTTCTTTTGTTATATACTTTATAAGCTTTGCTATGTGATGAATATCCCAAGAATACTCCCTCATCACTTCTGGGATCAAATTTACCTAGGGAATCTTTGCCATTGTTGTGCACAAAGCACTTGCATCTAAAATCCCTAAGGTGGGATATGTTGGGATTTCTCCCTTTAAGTAATTCATAAGGCGTTTTCTCTACCAGAAGTCTGGTCATGCATCTATTTATTATGTAGCATGCAGAGTTTATTCCTTCTTCCCAGAAGTTGTGGGGTAGTTTGCTAGAAAGAAGCATGGTTCTAGCCATATCTTCAAAAGTTCTGTTCTTTCTTTCAACAACCCCATTTTGATGTGGGGTTCTAGGAGCAGAAAAGTTGTGATTTATGCCATGTTCATCACAGAATTCAGCAAACTTTGCATTCCCAAAATAAAGTACCATGATCAGATCTTATTGATGCTAGTTGATTTCCTAACTGTTTTTGAGTTTTTCTAACAAATGAAGTAAACATATCGAGTGCTTCATCTTTAGATGTCAGAAATAAGGTCCAAGTGAACTTTGAGTAGTCATCAACTAGCACAATTACATATTTCTTACCACCTCTGCTCAGAGTTCTCATAGGACCACATAGGTCCATATGAACCAGTTCCAACGTCCTGGTGGTACTGACCATTTTCTTGCTTTTGAATGAGGATCTTACCTGCTTCCCCCTTGCACATGCCTCACAAACTTTGTCTTCCTTGAACTTAATGTTAGGAAGTCCTACCACTAAGTCCTTGGAGACTAATTTGTTAAGCTGATTTAGACTAGCATGACCAAGTCTTTTGTGCCAAAGGAGGGGATCACCGTCCAACACACTTAAGCAAGTAAGTTCATTTTCAGATAGTGTGGACAAGTCTATGACATAGATATTATTCATTCTTTTTCCCTGCAAAACAATCTTGTTAGTAAGCAAGTTAATCACAAAACATCTTGTGGAAGTGAAAGCAACCAGGTTACCTCTGTCACACAATTGTGACACACTGATCAGGCTATATTTCAAGCCATCTATCAAGTACACATTCTCAATGGAACGTGCGTCATCCTTACCTACCTTACCAAGCCCAATAATTTCACCTTTATTTCCATTTCCAAGGGAGACATTTCCTCCTTTGAGGTTTTCAAGTGAAATGAATTGTTCCTTGTTCCCAGTCATATGTTTTGAGTAGCCGCTGTCGAGCTACCAAATTTGGTTGCTTCCTCTCACTTGAACCTACAACAAGAAATCAGGGGTTAGTCTTAGGGACCCAAACTAGTTTGGGTCCTTTTCTATGAGAGAAAGGATGAATCAAGCTTTTTTTGACCCAATTTGGTAGCCAGTTTTTCTTTCGTACAAAACTTTCATTTCTTCGACTGGCCTGCTCTTTTGCAGTATATTCAATTTTGTAGTGGCCAGTCTTACCACAGAGGGTGCAGATTTTATTCTCAGGAAGAGTGAGATACTTGCTTTTGGGATCCTATTTGGGCATTTGACTCCCAAAGCCAAGTCCTCTTATGTTGCTACTATGATTTTCTTGAAGCAATGTCAAGGCATTAGAAGATTTATTCTATTTGCAAGTTCGATCTAATTCATGTTTGACTTTACCAAGTTATTCTTTTAGTGATCTTAATTGTTCATCCTTGGTGTACATCTTATCCTTTAGTTTTCCCACATTTTCTTCTAACATAATATGAGAATGATCAACCATCTTTTTACTAGTTCCTAGATTTAACTTTAGATTTTCAAAATTTAGCTCTAGGATTTTAGTTTCAAGTGGATGAACCTGGTTCATCAAGGCAGTGTTTTCCTTTTCAGATTCACTTACTCTGATTTCAAGGTTCATGCATTTTGCTTTCAACATTACACACTCTTTAGAGAGTTGTTCTTTCTCTTTGTTTGTCTCTTCAGAATCATCCATAAAATCAAGTAGCAAATCAGAGAGTTTTTCTTTAGATAGGAACTTTATCTTGTTTTTGAGATGGGAAATACTTACCTCTGGTTCTTCATGTGATTCCTCATCAGATTCCCCAATTTCCATGAGCGCATGTTCTTCATTCTCACCATCTTCTGATTCTTCGTCTGAGCTTTCCCCCCCAAGCAGCAACAATAATTATTTATGTGGTTTTCTTGGGATGGACCAGTTCCTTCGTTCGGATCTCTCCCTTTTCCATTCTACTTTCCACTGAGGACAGTTCTTGATGTGGTGGTCAATTTTTCCACATTTGTAGCATCCCTCGTTGGCTGGCCTTTCTGGAGCTTTAGCTTTATTGTAGTTTCCACCTCTTGAGATGCCCTTTTTCCTTATGAGGAAGTTTCTGAATTCCTTAGTGATAATGGACATCTCATCTTCCTCCAGATCTTCTCCCTCAGTGATTCTTAGTGCTAGACTCCTTTCCTTTTTTGGAGCATCCATTTTCATTATCTGCCTTCTCAGTTCATAGGCAGTAAGGTTTCCAATTAGCTTGTCCAATCTGAGGGTTGCCATATTTTTGTATTCCTGGATAGCAGTGATTTTACTTTCCCAGGAAATTGGTAAGACCCTTGTCAGGTTCTTCTCCACACTGTCCTCTTCAAGAATGACTCTGCCAAGCGACTTGAGTTCATTTGTCAGAGTTGTGAACCTCGTGTATATCTCTTGGATTGTCTCTCCTTCTTTCATAGTGAAGTTTTTATACTGAGAGTATAGTAGAGTACCTCTTGATCTTTTCACTTGAGGTGTTCCTTCATGGGCTACCTGCAAGGTATCCCAAATTTCTTTTGGCAGTGGTGCAACTTTGAATCCTACTATACTCGTCTGGACCTAGTCCACAAACTAGCCACTTTTTGGCCTTAGCATTTTTCTCCCATTTCTCTAGATCCTCTGCAGTGCAGTCAGCTCTAGTTTTTTGGCACATCTACTCCTTCAACAGTCTTTTTCATGGTGGCTAAAGAACCATCAGTGACTATGTCCCAGAGTTCATAGTCTTCTCCAATCAAGTGGTCCTTCATCCTGTTCTTCAGCCAGGAGTAATACTGGCCATTAAAGAGTGGTGGCCTTGCAGTTGATTGACCCTCCCAGTTTCCAGGTGGTGCAGTCATTTTTATATTTTCCAAGGTGTTAGCCTTTTCAAGAATAACCTACTCTGATACCAATTGATGTTTTATACGTCAATACCACATTNGTGTTCCAACTTCTACAGTTTGCGAAAAAGTAATTGCAGAAATAAAAGAACACATCAATTTTACGTGGAAAACACCTGGTTCAAAAGGTGAAAAAATCACGACCTACTTCCCAATAGGATTTTTCCAAACTCTTCACTATGTCAATGAGCCAAACAACATTCACAAAAGAAACTATTTTGTAAACCTAAGGACTAACTCTAATCCCTTTGTGGCAAACTAGCATCTAGTTAATTGCGACAAACTTCAAGTTAACTCTAACTTGAATACTATGTACCTATTACAATTGCTTCTAGATAAAGCTGAAAGATACAATATGTAGTCACCTACTACAAACAACTAGACTCAAAAGACAACATATGGAACTGGTTCTTTGAGCTGGTTCAAGTAGCTTTTGAGTCGCACAAGGATTTTTCACATGAACTGCTTGTAAAATTGCTTTGGTAATTTTGCTTTAAATTCTTCTTTCACTTCTGTGTATGTGCGCGGAATCTTTTGTAGGAATGCCTCAACACTTTATAGAATTAGTAGTTGAGATGTTGTTGTTTAGTTCTAATGCAACTCTTCCTTGGTCGAAGAGTTTGTGTTTATCTCAACTTCCTTGATCTTGATTGTGTCCTACATGAATTCGAATTCCAACTCTTTATCAATTTGCAACCTTTTTGCTTAGGAGATAACCTCTTAGTTCAGAGATGATCTTTATCTCCTGCGCATGGACTCTTCTTGTGCCAACTGGTCTGTTTGACTATGGTTGCCCTGATGGACCTGGTTCAACCATGTTGTCATTTGTCATTCTTCAAAACCATGCGGTGACTTGATTCAACATTTGGGTATTTTTTTTCCTTGCCCAAAATGTGTATGCAAAATCAAGCATTTCACTTTCTCATGAAGTCTGAATTGAACGTATCTGGTGCCGACTTTTTTTCAGCAGAGATAAAGGGTGAGAGGTTGAATTTTGGTTTGAGAGAGTTTTACCTGATTAGTGGCCTTAGATGTTTTACATAAGTGACAGGCTTTGGTTACACAACTAAGTATGACGGGAAAATATTGAGAAGCTATTTCCGAACAAGGAAAAGGTCGAGAAGCCATACTTAAAACAAATTGTAACCAGTCGTAGGTGGGTGAACATTGAGGATGCAGTCAAGCTGTGTATTCTCTATCTCATAGAATTCTTTCTCTATCCTTCAGACAAAGATAATTTAGGTTTGATAGACCATTTTAGGTTCTACTTGGTGGACTCGGGGAAGTATGCGAACTACGCATGGGGTAGTGAATCTTATACACAATTGCTTCAGACCATTAGGCACAAGCTCAACCCTTGTATGCATTTTTATGTCATTCGAGGCTTTGCACTAGTGATCGGTGCAAAGCCTGCACTACTATTGAGTAGCGAGGATGGTTGATGCAGTTTTACTCAACAAGGCTGGGATCAATTTCCACAGGGAGTTAATTGATTTGGAATTAGGTATTTATCTAAATCTAGATGCGTGTTTTTTTCCTAATTGAATTTCCACACATGTTGGTGTTTATTCTACTTCTAAATTCTATTCTATTGTATTCAATGATTAAAGCTAAGTACAATATTTTTTATGTTGGTTTTCAAGCGTTTAAAAGGACTGGGGTAGTGGCTTCCGCCTAGGTGGATATCTAATGGGTAGCAACAATCTAGGGCAGGCTTAATTAATTTGGGATCGTAATATAGCTATCACTCCCAAGTACTCACTCCATACCTCGCGGTAGTTTGAGAGATTTTTCCGAATTTGGTTTTTCAAGTCCAAATGGGTATTCATGCAATCCAAGTGATATTAGCTCAAGTCGGGTATTACTATCTCTAGGTTTAACCCTTTAATTGGGGTTATCATTCTTGAGTTCACCCCAATTACTTGTTAGCCTAGTTTTCCTAGACTTAGTACCTCTTTCTCAAGAAGAGACTAAGTCATAAAGGCATGAATCAGTGTTTGCAACCACTAATTCTACAATTCTAGCAAGAACTAGGCTAAATATCACTAACCCATAAACATTCAAGACCCATTAAATAACCACACTAGGGTTGTGTCACAATCCTAGCTATGGGTCTAAATACTCATAAAAATAGCATAAATCAAAGATGAAAAGAAGATAAAATGCATAATACTAGATTAAAAGATGAAAATCTAATGTTATAAGGTAAATCTTGTACAAAATTGCCCAAAAGGGAAGTTCCAGCCGTCTCACGTGCTCAGCAAAAACATAACATAATCTAAAAATGATAAAAAGATCTATTTATACTAAGCTAAAATTTCGGAACAAAAATACCCCTAGGAGGTTATGCGGCCCCGTAATTCTGACCGCGGCTGCACTCTTGCTTTCGCGACCGCGTAATTCTGATCGCGGACCGCGTTTTAACTTTTGGATCTGGGTTGAGCATGGTTTCGCGGACCGCGTAATTTTCATCACCGTCGCGTAGGAGATTTTTGTGGCCGCATAATTTTAACGCAGAGCGCACTTCTTGTTTTAGCTTGAAATGTGAAATCTCTAAACCTCTGCAACCGCGGTCCGCATAATTCCAATCGCGGCTGCGCAAGTAATTTCACGGACGCACTTTTCTGACGCGGTCCATGTTCATGTTATAGCCCAAAAATCCATCTCTCTGATTCTTCATTTCGTGGACCTCGAAATACTGTTCGCGACCGCGTTGGTACTTTCGCGACTGCACTTTTTTGACGCGTTCCGCGTTCCACATCTGTTGACCCAGTCTTAGTTTTTGTTCAAGTTTTGACTCCTTTATGAGCTGATTATGACTCCTTTGGCTCATTTTGAACAATCATTGCAAGCAAGTATAATACATTAGTTTCCGGAATACCTTCACGCATTTTTGGCCCTAAACACAAGTAAAAGAGAGAGAAAAATAGGTTTAAATCTGTGCTTATCAACTAGATATGCAAATATGGTTGTATGAGTGTTGCTCTACCGTCAACATTGATATAGCTACAAGGGTTGCTAATTCTATCACTCGCATACTTAGCTGGTCAGCTAGTAAGGACAATATATGGTTATTTGCAATTAAAGATAGAATGATCAAACCATCATGAATCAAGGTAAATAGTTTTCACTTATGCGCAAACAATCTAATACAAATTATCAACACATTCTATGCATATTATGACTAAGTCTCTCACATTTATTTTTTTCTCTCAGTTCACCAACATAATTAAAGCACCAGAAGAGCATTCAAGAATGAATTTGTCGGATAAAGTTGAATACATCCTTGAAGAAGTTGAAATAAAGTCCGAGCATCTGATAGATGCTCCATCTCCATCCGGACATAAGCAGGCAATTGGAATAGATGACAAGAAAGATATTGTGAAATAAATTAAAACAATTAAGAAAATATGCCAATAAGGTAACATATATACATAATCCTAGATGGTTTCTTTAATTTATGTTATGCAAATTATTTCGTTAAGCTTTCTATTCTAATATGTAGGTTTGTTCATATCTTGGAACTTTCAATAAAGAGGTTGTTGAAGAACTAGGTAGCATTCGATTGTTACTCAATGATTCAATCAAGACTGTTTTATAAGCGATAAACAGTCAAAAGGAAAATATTGGTACTAAGGTTTCATTAGAAATATATTCATTTTAGACAATATTTTTTACCATGTGTAAGTTTCAATTATTATTCATAAAGTATATAGACTAACAAATTAAATGCATGCAGTTTACTGGCAGTTCTACGAAAAAGGATGAGCACTCCAAAGAAAAGAACAATCAACACATTCCCGGCAGTAGTGCTAAACCAGTGCATGCCAGCAGCAGCAAAATATACATCTACATTATATTTACAATATATCTACATATATCTACATATAGCCTAATCATCATTATGTCTACAATATATCAACATATAGTCTAAATTACCAACAACAAATCTACATTATATTTTTAATGATTTTCTTAGATACAGGGCATGTGAATGGCATACAAATTGAGGAGAATATTCCTGTAGGTGTTGATTTATCTTCCCAATTTGAAGGGGCATTTGATGAAGAGAATGCATGTATGATTTAGTACATGTTATCATCATATTTCACAATACATTTTGCATATCAGTTGCAAGACAACATTTCAACGAATTTACTACAATTAAACTATAATTTATATACAATGATGTTAGATGTTTACTATAAATTATCTACAATGTTATTAAGTTATACATATTTATTGTAACAGAGAAGGAAACTATTCATGTAGAATCTCCAAAACAGGAAGCTACAATAAGTATTCCAGGAGACCATTTAAATGAGGAGAAGAAGACAAAAATACAATCTCCCATTCAAGAAGAGAACGTTATACGCAAGGAGATAATTGTTGTGAAGATTTCAGTGGTATTATACATTACATTATAATTGTAGGAAAAAAAATATGTTTAATATAAGTTTTAATTTCAATAAGAGCTGATGCAACATGTCTTCTTATTCTTTTGTTTTAAATTTTAAAGGTGAACCAGCCGACTACATTAATGTGGGTGATTCGGACAATGACTCCAGATTTGAAAAAAGGAAAGTAACACTTGATGATTTTGAGTTGCCAGAGAACTTCTCCTAGATTGTTAAGTTCGGCGAGCTTAATGAAGATGAAACAACCCATGTGCATCAAGGAAGAACAAGGCAGCCTGGAAAGCATGCCGGATCCCCCTTTCTCCCTTTTTACAGTTCTAGAGGGAGCACTTCTGGTGGACCTCCAATTTTCCTCATCAAGCATCTAGTTACTGGGGTTATTGGCGACGATGTTGATCCTGACTTGCTGGAAGAATTCAATAAGTGGTTGTACTTTGGTAGCGATACAGATTCAAAGAGGTTAGTTTATACAATTTGTTCATATTTTCGAGTGCATTCAACTTTTGCATTTTCAGTTGAATCTACATATTTATTTTAATTGTTATGCGTTTAAATAGGAGGAAGGCGCCTTATTTTGTAAAAGATAACCAGCTTAAGTGGTGGTATGATCTTTGAGTGGAGAATGTTGATAAAAAAGAGTGGTTTTATACTTTGGCTCATCCCGGGCAAGTCCTCAACGACACGGTAAACACATACCCTGGCAGGATTTAATGACTAGCTGTAGTATTTTGTTATCTAAGGATTTTATAATCGTTTGTTTAAAAATTGTAGTTAAATTGTATGAAGCATTGAGAAAAAAAATTTATTTTTATGCAGCACATTGGTGTTATTTTATACTATTTGAAAAAGAGAGAAAAATATGGTCCTAAAAACAAAATACAGTTTACAACCACTGACTGTATGTTCAAGACTAGAATTGAACAAAACTATTAGAGGTACATTAATGCTCATGCCGATAAGAAACTTGTTGTTGTCAAACTCTAGGACTTCGTATCAGAATACATATTGGGGTACAAGGTACTTACAAATATTGCATAGGATCAAGTTGATTTTGTGATTATGCCCATACGCATTGTGGAAAAATTTCATTGGTTGTTGGCTGCGTTTGACATTACCGATAGGGTTCTATATGTTTATGATTCTATGGTCTCTTTACGAAATCACAACATTATTGAATATGTCGTCAACAAGTTTGATGTTACAATCCCCATCTACTTTTCATGCACCGATTTCTATGGCAAACGTCCAGACATCAACTTTAAGAACATAAAGGCGTACACTGAAAAAGGTGTTACTGGCCCTCTTGACATTCAATGGTTGGTCAGTGAGATACCCCGACAAAAAAGGGATCACTGTATGAAAAAACTTCTTTTCCTTCTATCTATTTAACAGATTTTATTTTACACTGAATGATAAATCTTTTCCGTAATTTCTTTTTGCAGTGACTGTGGTGTATACGTTGCGACATTTGCAGAATATGCCAGCATTGGAGAGCTAGCAGTTTCAAAGGAAGACTTTTCTGATATTGATCAACATTGTAGACGCCGTGGAGCGCTACTTTGGGATTATGCTAGGAAAAAGCAAGAGCTTGGTGCAATTAGTGAGAGCGAGGTGACTTGCAGATTAGCAAGAAGAAAAGGTGCACTAGATGTGAAAGAGAGAACACAAGTCGGGAAGAAGAAGAATAAGTTGCCATTTTCTGTAGAAAAATTGTAGTTAAATTGTTTAGTTGCAGTTATTTTGTAGTAAAGTTGTAGACAAATTATTAACTAAGAACAAGTCAGTTGAAGTTTATTTGTAGCATATTTGTGCTACAATTATTTTACCTTTTGCTTTGTTATTTTATCCAGGATACTACTACTTAGAATGGAAAACATCAGTTATTTTTTTTAGTTGAAAGTTATTAGTAATTGATCTCGTTATTGTTAGCATTAATTCTTTACAACTTAACTACACTTATATATACTACTAATATACAAAAAATACATAATCCATTAAATTTTAAGTTGTGTTGTGTTATTATGAAAGGCTGAAATAAATACACTCAGCGATTAAACAAAACAAATACAAACCAATTGCATTAAGAGTTGAAAATATCTTATTATAGGAGACAGTCTTTATTCAATTTATCAACACAATTACACCTCAACTATAATTCTTCAGAACACCTCAGCACAATTTATCAAAAAATCTTGTGACTTTATCAAATTTTATTTCCTCTTGGGAGCATTCTTACAAGATCTTTTGTTATGCCCTTCTAGTCCGCAATTGCCATATGAAACCTTGTACTTCTTTGCATTTACTTCATCATATGGTTTGTATCTTTATTTTTTGAGGTCTTCCTGGCTGTCTTTTCCCAGTAGGTGGCATTACAACTTCTTCAGCTATATGTTATGGCACATTCCATTTTCTTTTGTCAGACAACGGGTCTACTGGTATTTCATAAATATGCAAAAGGCTATCCCTCGTGTAATAAGAAGAACAATAGTTTTTATAAGACTCATTCTCGTGCCTCAAAGCCGCCAAAGCATGTGCACAGGGAAGTTCATCAAGCTGGAATTGTCCACAACCACATCTCTTGTTTTGAAGACAAACAATAAAGCACTTCACACCATCTATAGTTGTATGGATGTGATCTGTTGAAACCCTCACCTACAATTTCATTACAAACACACAATACGTTGTCATCAACATATACAAAATAACTACAATAATACAACATTTCATCTACAATCAATAGTATATATTTAGTTTGATGGAATCATTGATCTGATGTTACTGGATATAGTTTACTCTCATCTTTTGTGATAATATCATGTTGTTCTCCAACTCTTTGTTGTATTTGTTTCCCAAGGTATGTGAATGTACGTTTTGCTTACAATAACTTTTCATTAGTCCAATGTTCAAGAAGAGGCCTCATGTACTCTAATAGTTATACTATGGACAACTCTCTTGCATATTTAATTACCACATTCAACGACTCTGCAATGTTTGATGTCATCGTCCATGTTCTATTTACCGTAGCATGTACTCGAGACCATCTGTGATAGAAAATATCATATAGTGTCGATCTCTTCAATCTTTGACCTTCTTTCATTAAATTCATCAAGCGTGTATGATCGCGTCGTGGCAAAGTACTATTCACTTAACTTTAGATGACCCTTCTTGAACTTTGACCTAACATTTTTTCAAATATGCCACATGCAAGCATAGTGTGGCATTCCGGTATAAACAATAGATGTTGCCTTCAAGATACCCTCATTCCGATCCGAAACAACACACATATTTGGCTTTTTACCATAAGTATGTTTGAATTGCTCAAAAATCACCTCCATGATGCGTCATTTTCTGAAACAACAACAGCGTATGCCCGTGGTAATATGCTACCTATCACAGGTGACAAAAATAAATTCAAGTTCCATAATAAAACTGAAGAGGAAAAAAATACATACTAAAAAACAAATTTACAACAATATTTCTACAATTAATCTACAAAATTTTTTGCATCCATTGTGCTAGTTGTTAACATTATTCCCCTATATGCCGACTTCAAGAAGGTGCCATCAACTACTACAACTGGCCTACAATACTCCCAACTCTTGATGGACGTACTAAGCGCAACAAATGCGTACAAGAAACAGTCATCTTCAGTCTTCTGCAATTTAACTACCGACCCCGGATAAGTCTTCTCCAGAATATACAAATAACTTGGCAAACGATTGTAGGAATCAGTAGGATGACCTCTCAAAAATTCCAAAGTTTTTTTCTTTGCTCTCCAAGCTTGCATGTATGTTAAGTTCACACCATGTTCCGACAACATATAAGTTTGTATGTCTTTTGGTGTGTAAGTTGTCTTAGGATCCGCATATTTTAGTATAAACATGCTACCAACTACCTTGGCAGTAGGTTTGCGTTGTATGTATGTATTGTGTGCTACCATCAAAGAGCATGTGTGCAAGTGTAACGACCGGGTCGGTCGTTACATAGAACGTGCATTATTTTCTCTGTTTCTGCCTTGTTGTATCTTGGTTAGACTATTAATGAGGTGTTGGAGTCGGTTGGTTTGGGTTCGGAGTGGTTATAGAGGGAATTGAGACACTTAGTCTCTAAAAGTAGCTTTAGAGTTGGAAACATCAACCCGGAGTTGACTTATTAGTAAATGAACTCGGAATGCAGATTTTATGGCTCCGATAGCTTCGTTAGGTAATTTGGGACTTAGGAGTGTGTTCGGAATATTTTTGTGACGTCCGGTGTAGAATTAGGCTTGAATTGGCGAAAGTTAGTTTTTGGCGATTCCGGTCGGCAGTGGAAAATAGGCTATTTCCGACAGTTGGAGCAGGTCCGTAATGTCATTTTGGATGTGTCTGCAAATTTTTAGGTCAATCAGAGTCGTTTTGAGTAGTTTCAGCATCGTTGGTGAAATTTAGAAGTTTCAATGTTCATAGGCTTGAATTCGACAAGCTTTGGAGTTTTTGATGTTATTTTTGGTGTTTCGAAGGCACGACTAAGTTTGAATGATCATATACGATGCGTTAAAATGTTTGGTTGTGGTATCGAGGGGCTCATGATGGTTTCGGGTGATTAACGGGAGGTTTGGAATGGGATGCTATTGTTGAAGTTATGTTGTTGCTGGTGTTTTCGCACCTGCGGAAGGGGAGCCGCAGGTGAGGTCCCGCAGGAGCGGACTAGGCTCCGCAGGTGCGAGAATGGGCTGGGTTGATGCGTTTCGGTAGGTGCGAGGAGCTTGTCGCACCTGCGAGGTCGCAGGCGCGGAAGATGGATCGCAGGTGCGGATTTGGGTGGTTCCAGAAGAGATCGCAGGTGCGGAGGGAGCATCGCACCTGTGAAGCCACAGGTGCGAGAATTTGGTCGTAGGTGCGAAATCCCTGGACAGTAAGTATAAGAACCAGCCTTCGCGAATTTTAACCATTTTTCTCCATATTTCATCCGGGTTTGAAGCTTTTGAAGGGTTTTTGAAGAGGGAATTCGATAGTTCTTCGTAGAGGTAAGATTTTTAGACTCTAAACTTGTTTATATGTGATTAAAGGTCGGATTTAGGGCGGAAAGTTTGGGAAAAATCAGTGAAAAAGGGGTAGTTAGGGCTTGGGATTAAAAGGCTTTGAAACAAGGATTTGAGGAGTCATTTGGACTCCGATTTCTGTGTTCTTGGTATGTATGGACTCGTGGGAGGACGACGTTTCTTGTGGTTTAAATTTTATCGAGTTCCGAGACGTGGGCCCGGGGGCCAGGTTTGATCAATTTCGGGATTTTTGAGTATTCTTGATAAACTTTGATTGGGATTCATTCCTTAGCATATTATAATGATATACGTCTGATTGTTGGTAGATTTGGAGCACTCAGAGGCTGAATTTCGAGGCAAGGGCACTGCGGAGCAGTGTTTTAGCCGGGTTTGAGGTAAGTAACGTCTTCAACTTTGGAACAGAGGGTTCGAAACCCCAAGTTGCCTGATATTTGCTGTTAATTAAGGTGACGCACTTACCAAGTGAAGGGCATGTGGGCGTATACTGATTGTGTGGCCTGGCTCATCCCATGGCATTGTCTAATGGTTGTTTCACACTGATACTTGTACTGCGAAGATGGAGATTTCCTTGAACATATTAGAAATCATGATAAATGTAATCGCTAAGGCTATATGCCAATGTGTTAGACTGAAACGGTCAATTGTTGCTGTCTCTATCTGTAGTTATTTACTATCATGCACTCAGTCTTGTTGTAGCATACATCTTAATGCCTCAGTCTCAGCATCTGTTAGTTATATTGCATTAACATTGTTTGAGCTGAATTATACATATTTGAGAGCATTGTGAGTGAGACTTGAAAGTATTGACTGCGCGGGGCCTAGAGCCGGATTTTTGAGACAGTTGTAAGATCGTACTACACACCGCAGCGATCCTTGAATCATACCTTCGTTGGTTTGATATAGCGCTTGGGCTTATAGGAGCCCCTCCGGAGTCTTTACACCCCCAGTGAGCGCATAGATATTGAGGGATGGATCTTCCCTGGACATGGATCTTGTTCGAGTGATATGTTCTGGAGATGGATTTTCTCCGTGGTGTCTTTTTCCGGAGATGGATCTTCTCCGTGGGGCTGGATTGGCCTTTTCCCTCATTACCGAGTGACTATGTCACTGTATTTATCCATATTCTGGGATGGATTTTTACTGGGCCTGATGGCGAATTCGAGTAATGAGTGGACTTCCTTATGAGAATGGATACTGTATACATAGCATTCCTGATTTTACACGAACTTATGCAAGTTTACAGACATAACTCGGTGCATTTTGCTTACTTTGTACTATATTAATGTCATGTTCAAACTATATGTTGTTGTTCAAATTATCGGAGGTTTAGTCCGTCACTACCTCTTAACCCATAGGTTGTTTTCGTTACTTACTGAGTTGGTGTACTCACGTTATACTCTGCACCTTGTGTGCAGATCCAGGTACATTAAGATCCAGCTCTGGTCAGTGAGTCGCAGCAGTTCATCGGAGTTGACGAGGTAGCAACTGGCGACCATGATCTCGTCATCTCTTCTCTTATTCTACATGTCATATTACTTTTAGACTGTGTTGATCATTTCCCCTTCTTTTGGGTCTTGTTTATGTATTAGCAGCTCATGACTGCGTGAAACCGGATCCGAGGCTGGAGTATTTGAATCTTGTTTTCCTTCCTTAAATTGTTTCCAAATTATGAATTTCCACTATTACTGATTTGGATTTATTAAGAACGAGCATTTTCTCCAATAATCGAACCTAGAATTGTTATAGTTAGGTGGCTGGCCTGGTTCCACGACATGCGCCATCACGACTCCGAAATTGGGCCTTGACAACAAGCTTTTGAATTTTCGAACCTTGAACAATGTTGATTCGTTTATGCTGGTGGACTTGAAGTGCCATGTACAATTGTCCCCAACACATACCTGGCAGTAGCTACAGAATAAAAACAATTTAAAGAATATTATGAAAAATGTAGCTACAATATAATAGGTTGTTTAAGCATAAAAATCTTACATTAAACAATCTATGTACAAACAAAACTACAAATTACATACAATTTGTATACAATGGTATTACAAACTATTCAATAAAATACAAATAAACTACAAATTAAACAAAAATATGATTTTGACAATTGAACTATTCATACCTTCTTGCGCTAGACCTTTTTACCGTAAATTAGAACTTATTCATGATAAAATAGTGCTTCATTGCATTTATAATTGTTTGCGTGTCTTTGTAGACTTGGCCTACTTCAATAACAATTGGCGTATGTTTTATTATGATGATACTATCATATTTCACTATCACCTGAGATGTCGGCCTATCAATTAACTTCAAATTTCCAGATGAACCTGCACTCAATTAAAGCTAACTACAGTTCAGACATACATTGTAGATAGTTTGTAGAAAAATAGTAGAACACGTGAAATTCAATACTTCAATAGTCATAACAATTGAACTACACTTGTTATGTAGTATCATTGTAGATATATTGTAGATATATTATAGAACACATGAAATATAAAAGAAACATCACCATTGAAATAACAGAGCAAACCTGCAATTGTGCTTGAATTAGAGACACTGCATTCCAAATCGAAATCACGCATTGTTATACATAGCAGATACATTTCTAAGCTTTTGTTTTTCTTTTTCGTCTCCGTGTATACTCGAACTCCCATATCGTTCCGAATTTCCATTGGAGGAAAACATTCGTTGACAATGTATTTGATTTCGATGATTTTTTCTGATGTATCGATCATTAGATGCTCTGCGATTGCATAATTCAATTGACTATAATTTGAATCAACATTTAAATCTCTATATCTCCCAAAGCTATCCCAATTACCATTTAGCTGAAGTATAATAGCTATTTTTGACATTATGTCGCAGAATTCAATTCAATTGTAGATAATTGTTTGCAATTTTTTAACAAAACCTTCGTTTATGGTTGTGAAAGCAGAGGAGAAAGAGAAAACCAGAGAATCGGCGATGATAAACTGAGAAAATCAGCGTAATATCAGGCTTAATTCAATTGCGATGATTGCATCGCAAAATTCTCGGAAGAATCCTACATGATCCCAAAATCCCGCATCTAAAAAGGAAGGCTACTGCATAAAGGATTATAGTTTAAATAAATGTATAATTTGTAGACAAAACGTGTTTAGGCCGGGTAGTTAATTAAATATGAATATTTTTTATAATAAAATTTCAAATAGTGTATCAAAATGAAAAAAATTCTTTTAAAAAATATTAGGCCCGATGAAATATATAAAAGCCCAATAGATGGTATTAAAGCCCAGCAAGCATGTGCATTGACCATCATTACAGAAAGACATGTCGAGAGAGACAACTATACCTTTGTAGTAATCAATTGAATTTCCCAAAAATATATGACATAATAATAACAATCAAATGGCTGCCTAAATTAGCTCTGACAAATGTAAATAAATGCATTGGCAAAAGTTGAACGTCTTCGAGTCAAGTGTGCTGAATTTTTATTAATAATTACGAGAGAGAAGCATGTTAAAATTTTTATGGATAACACGAGAGTAGGTGAAAATGGTGTAAAAGGACCGAAGATGAGAATTTACAGAGTATTAAGAAGTTGGATTACAATTTCATGGCTATTACACACCTTATAACAAATAATATACAATGATGGTAGCAAATAGAGTAAATGAATGAATATTAGATTTTTGCACTAATGGATGTTGAGCTTTACCAGTCTATCCACTATCATTATTTTTTATATTATAAATATTTACGTAATTCAAAATGTTTTGAAGGTACATTAATACTATTTTTGCATCTATTATCACAAAAAGGTTGTGTATACAGTAATTCCACATATTAGCTTAAAATTCATGAAAACAATTTCTAAATTACTAGACATCGGGATTGAGGGCTATCTCATTTGATTAAAGTGAAGGGTGCAGAATCAGATCCCATCAGTAACCTAATACAATCAAACCTCTCTATAACAGTATCATTCGTTCCGAATGTTTTTGAATATTATGAAAAAGTATTATTATAGAGAACATATATTATAACATAAGATGAAAATTGATTCCTAAAAAACTTAATTTTTATAGCGAAGTATTGTTTTATAAAATACTGTTATACAAAGGTCTAACTGTATTCTTTTCCGTCCCTCCCCTAATGTAATTTAAGTAATTACTAGACATCAAATGTATTTAGCAGTGTCCACTAGATGGAAATACCCCTCTGTACCTTATAAGGTCGTTTGGTATGAGATATAAGAAGGTATAATGCTGGTACACAAATTTAATACCATCTTAATACGTCGTTTGGTTAGAAAACCAAGTATAAGTTATCTTACGATTAAAATTAATACCGGGAGGTGGAGTAATTAACACCAGTATAACTTATACATTTTTCTTACAAATTATGCAAATGTCATATTTAATACAACATACCAAACAATAGATAAAAAACAATCTCAGCATAACTAATCTTAGCATAACTTATACCAATATAACCTATCCCGGCATAAGTCGATTTTCAAACCAAACCACCCCTTAGTAAGTTTTTTCTCATTTGAGAAAGAGATAGGGGGGACAAAATGAAGTTAAAAACTGACCTAAAGCTGCAATCGGCATGTAAAGTGATCTCTAGCATAAGTCAGAAAAATAAGGAGCAATGTAGGGGAAATAACATTAACAAATGCATTCTTATTGAGTATTTCTGCAAACAGTGTAGTGCTATAAAGTAACACTACTGCAAAAACAAATGATTAATCATAGGAGAAAACATCCTAAAGAAAGAAAATAAAGTGGTAATAAGGCTCCATTTTTTCTCTCTATTTAATCAATTTTGTTTTGTATAAAGATAATAAATGATTCTTTTCAACCTTATTGTATAAGTTGGGATATATATAAGTAAATAAATAGTCATTTGTCGGCCACTTTTATCTCAAAATGGGTTTTCACATTGTCAATGATTTGGTGGACCGCATGATCTATTTTATCACACGTTTCCACAGCCATTTGATTAAATTTTTTGTGGGTCCCACTTGTTAATATGACATTTTAAAAATGTAATCATACTTGTATAAACCTTCATTCATCTCCTTTAAATCGACAATTTAGTTACTGGAGTAATAAAGGCAAATTTTAGAAGGAAAAAAAAGACAAATGGCTTCCCGTTCTTAGAATGACAAAGATTTAACCTATTTAGTTTGTTAAAATGACTAATATATGCGATTATAGTTCGTAAGTTGTACTTTTTCTCCACTTGATTAATTACCCACTTTAATCATTCTTAAGCACCAAAGCTGTTGATTAGCTAAGGTGACATCAACGCATGGAACAACAACAACGCATGGAACGGTATTGCATTATATATTTCTCTTCATTATGTGTCGTTTGAGTCTTATTTCCTGTAATTTAACTTGATAAAAAATACTTCACTTATTAATGTTGAGCTTAATTTGTTGATAAGTATTAATGTTCAGCTTAGTTAAGCGTTATAGCTCTTAATTTTGGATATTGAAAATAAAAAATGTACAACAAGTTGCAAACTCACAATTCAAGACCAAATTTTGAGAGAATTACCAAAAACAAGTTTTGCCTACAGAGTTACCGAGAATATAAAAATAAGAGATTGTTTAATAAAATATTCTCTTCTTTAATTTAAAAGAAATGAAAGCTATATGAAGAAGGTGTTTTGAACATGTCACAAACCTAAATTCTCAACCTTAGGGATCGTAATCAGGGGCGAACGTAAAAATTTTCGCAAGTGGTATCGATATTTTAAAAAGTGAATAAATGAACAAATCTAACATTGATGCTATATTTTTTTTTTAAAAGATTCAAATTATATCAATAAAATGCAATACAACTACAATATTATAACTTTCCTCAATAAATTTTACTTTTTGAATTGTATTCATAAAGCCTCATAAAGTAATACATATTTTTATATAAAGTATCACACAACCACTAAAATTTAAATAAGTCTCAAAGAACTTAAAACAATTTTTTTTACTGTGTAGACGTGATTTCGCCGATTCTTACTTCCCATTTAAGCGAATTTTCATATGTTAAACTTGATTTTGAAATCTTAAAAGCTCTTGTCTTTAAAAAAAAAAAAAAGTAGTAGCAAACAACTTATAATGAAAAACAGCTTACAATGCTTGAATTATATTAGAAAGCTTTGCATTCTAATTGCACAGTTAATAAACGAAAGTTAGCTTTTAAAAAACTTACCGTTGTCGGGGTTCAATTTCGACCCCCCAACCTCCCTTTATATACTGCTACTTAGCCACTGGACCAAGACACGCTTCATGTCATGCGTTGTTATTGAACCAACTATAAATGTTATTTATAATTTTATATATTTAATAAAATAATTTAATGAAATTTTACGGCGAAGCGGTGTCGGATGTCATCGCTTGCACTAGGGTGCATCCGCCCCTGATCGTGATGGCGCCTAACACCATACTTGCTAGGCAAGCCAATGTTAGAATTCGATTAACTACTTTGCATTATATAACCATTTAGATATAATAAAATAATCTAAAGTAAAATGAATCTATTGGTTTTCGATGAATAATTTCCAGAGATAAAATAATAAACAATTGAATAAAATTAACCACGAGCTAATTGTATAAATAAATCTAGAACTACCCCAGAGTCTGGTGTCACAATTCACGAACTACTAAAGACTACTATAAATATTGGGCTGAAAGAAATAGTGTAAATGTTCTGAATATACTAAAATAGTTTTATAAAAATAGGAGAAGACTCTCGGGATCTGCGAACGCCGGCAGATATACCTCGTGTCTCCGAGTGAATAGATGGATGCTCTAACAATCTCTACTGCTGGCTAGTACCTGGATTTGCACAAAAGAGTGCAGAGTGTAGTATCAGTACAACCGACCCCATGTACTGAGTAAGTGACGAGCCTAACCTCGACGAAGTAGTGACGAGGCTACGACGGGGCATTAACAATATAACCTGTGATAACATAAATAATAAAGCAAGAAAGGAATCTACACAAATAAACAAATACTGCACAACAATAAAATAACTCAGCCGCCTTTTCCAGGTCTCAGCTATAACCAATACTCAAGTAAATCTCCAAGTTTTCAAACTTTTAAGAAAACTGTAGAGTAAAACAAGAATTTCCAAATCCTTAAAGTTTAAAAATCAGTAAAGCATCATTATTCCCCATATTCATTGTCTTGTTGCGGCGTGCAACCCGATCCCACCTATTCACAATATCACAATCAATGTATTCACCCGTATCACAATCAATTTATTCACCGATATAACAATCAATTATCCATCCTTATCACAGTCCCCTTATCACAACCCCCTTATCACAATCAATTTTGTTTCAACAATTTCAAACAGAAAACAGTATAGCTCGTAAGCTTTAAACAATATCATCCCACAATAAAACCAGCCAGAATATATGTAATCACCGTAACACGGTCAACCCAACTCAGTCTTTACATACCATGATAGAATCAAGAGAACATCCAACATTTTCAACACGCTTACAACACAAATGGAAATAATCAAATGAAACTAACATGAATATATATATATATATATATATATATATATATATATATATATATATATATATATATATATAGGGCCAAATAATATTTAACAACAATGTAATAAGGCCTAGTAGTCATAGAAACAATAGTGAACATAGAACAATTAAGGCAAGCATCAATTAAGTTAGGAACGGGGAAGGGGATCATGTTTATCAGGCAAATTGGGTGATGCATAGATACTCGCCACCTCACCTATACACCACGCCCATGCATTTCACATAGTAAACAAGTGGGGATTCCTATTACCTCAAGTCAAAGTTAGACCAAACACTTACCTCAATTTCGTAGGCCACTCACTGCTCAATACGACTTTTCCTTTTGAATTCACCTCTAACTTGCTCGAATCTAATCATATATAACTCAATATCATAAATTAATGCTAAAGGAACTAACTTTATTAAAAAACGTGATTTCCCCTAAGTTTTCTAAAAAAAAATGAAAACCCGGCCCCGGGTCCGCTTGGTTTAAACTCGGGGTTCGTACCAAATTATGTTTACCCATTCACCCACGAACCGAAATATACTATTAGTTTTGAAATCAAACCTCAATTCGATATAAAAATTTAATTTTTACAAAATTCCCTAATTCTACCCAAACCCTCACTTTTTACCATGAAAATTCTTGGTTTTTGCTTTAAAAGTGATGAAAAACAGTAAGGAATTGAAAGAACCAAGTTTAGAATTGATTACCTATGACTTGGGGATGATAATTTGTAATGACCCAGCCGGTCGTTTTGGGTATTGGGACTCCGTTCCCGTGAATGACTCTTTCCATAGCGACTAATCGTGCCTTATGACTTGTGTGGGCAGGTAGTTCGGGATTCAGAAGTGATTTGGCCAGTTCAGGAACACTTGGTTCCTGAAGACTAGCCTATTTGGCTGATTTTGGTTCCGAGCAGCATTTTTATCAAACGACATCGGAATCGAGTTCTGACAGCTCCAACAGCTCCAGATGATGATTTCAAACTTGGGAGTGTGTTCGCCTCGGGTTTCTGATGACCCGGGAGTATTTCGGCACCTGAATTGGAATTCAAGATTTCATGAGATTTGGAATTCAGCCTGGAATTGGACCTCGTGATATCATGGTCCGAATGGAATTCCGGAACTGGGAGTAGTTCCGTATAGTCATTTATGACTTGCCCGCAAAATTTGGGGTCATTCCAAGCAGTATAGACCCGTTCGGCGTATTGGTGAGCCATTGAAATTTTCTTGAACTCTTAAGTTTGAAACTAAGGGATTTTGGAGAGTGATTCTTGGTTTGAATTATGTTTTTAGTGTTCTGGGAGATCGAGCGAGTCCGTCATGTGATTTGGGACTCGTTGGTATAATTTGTCGAGGGCTCGGGTGGGCCCAGTGGTCTCCCGGACCCCGAACGGGGTCAAAAACCAGCAATTGAACTGCTGGTGGGAATTTGCTTGTGTGACCGCACCTGCGGTCCATGAGCCGCAGGCGCGAGGTTCGCACCATCGGAAAATCAATCGCAGGCGCGGCTCCTTCCGCAGGAGCGGCTCTGAAGGAGCGGACTAGACTCCGCAGGCGCGAGCAATCCCCAGGGCCCAGGCCATCGTAGGTGTGGCCAATTTCCCGCAGGTGCGAGTCCGTACCTACGATCCAAAGTCCGCAGGTGCGACCCTTTTCCCACAGGTGCGAGTCCGCACTTGCGATCCAAAGGTGGCAGGTGCGGAAACTGCTGGGCAGACCTATAAATAGCCCACTTCGTGAATTTTCATCCAAAAAACAATTTTTCCTCCATTGTTAACGACCCCAAGAGCTCCAGAACGACTTTTTCAGCCCAATTACCTCAGGTAAGTAATCCTTAACCCTCCGCATGTCAATTTCTTCTGTTCTTTGAGAATTTCCTCTTCCTAATTCATTGAAATTCATAAGAAATTGTTGGGGGAAGAAAGAGGGGTTTGATGAAAATGTGAATTCTGATTTTTGGGCCATTGAAGGATGATTAATTGAGTTAATCTTGATCCTTAGGCGACGTATAGCGCGTTTCTTCAAGAATTATAATTTTCCGGACGCCGAGGCTCGGAGTTGAATTTCCAAAGTACGTCAAGAATACGTTTTTAAGGAAATATTTGATAAATCCTCCTCGAATCTTCCTAAATTGATATAATTATGTGTTTTTGGCTAGTTGCGAGCTATCGAGGGTAATTCGGAGGATTCGTGCGTCTTGTTGATTGGTCCGTTGGCCGGAGGAGTACTTGTCCAGGTGAGTCTCCTTTCCAAACTTTGTAAGGGGGAAATGTCCCCTAGGCTCTTGATTGCTAATTTTTCTCGTTGAGGGGGCTACGTACGTACCACGTGACGAGAGTCCGTACGTGGCATCTATACTGTATATCGGGTAGCCGTAGGACCCACGAGCATGTTCTAACTATTTGTTTGATATTATCTGATGTTTTGTACGAGTTATTACTGATATTTGATGAAATTGAGCTATGATAGTTGCGAATTAAATGTACATAATATTCAGATAAAAATTATGAACTTCATCAATATAGTAATTGCGTTACTCCTGGTATAATTGATAAAGAGTAAAGAGTAAATGAGATAATGAGCTGTTGAGCTGGA
>ML293153.1:0-16897 GCA_005239495.1 Nicotiana undulata
ATAGGGGTCGACAAGGTAGGTAAAGATGATACACGTTCAATTGAACATGTGTATCTGATAGATGGATTGAAATATAGCCTTATCAATGTGTCATAATTGTGTTACAGAGGTAACCTTGTCGCTTTTACTTCCACAAAATGTTTTGTGATAAACCTGCTTACTAACAAGATTGTTTTGCAGGGAAAAAGAATGAACAATATCTATGTCATTGACTTGTCCACACTGTCTGACAATGAACTCACTTGCCTTAGTATGTTGGACAGTGATACCCTCTTTTGGCACAAAAGACTTGGTCATGCAAGTCTAACTCAACTTAACAAGCTGGTCTCTAAGGACTTAGTGGTAGGGCTTCCTAACATTAAGTTCAAAGAAGACAAGGTTTGTGAGGCATATGCAAGGGGGAAGAAGGTAAGGTCTTCTTTCAAAAGTAAGAAAATGGTCAGTACCACCGGGTCGTTGGAACTGGTTCATATGGATCTCTGTGGTCTAATGAGAACTGTAAGTAGAGGTGGAAAGGGATATGTTATGGTACTAGTAAATGATTCTCAAGGTTCACTTGGACCATGTTCTTGGCATCTAAGGATGAAGCATTTGAAATGTTCACCTCATTTGTCAAGAAGATTCAGAATCAATTAAGACATCAACTAGTATCCATTAGATCTGACCATGGTACTGAGTTTGAGAATGCTAAGTTTGCTGAGTTCTGTGATGAACATGGTGTGAATAACAATTTTTCTGCTCCTAGAACCCCACAGCAAAATAGGGTTGTTGAAAGGAAAAACACAACTCTTGAAGACATGGCAAGAACCATGCTTCTATCAAGCACTACATGTTATATTATCAATAGATGCATGACTAGACCTCTGGTAGAGAAAACTCCCTATGAATTACTTAAAGGGAGAAAGCCCAACATATCCCATCTTAGGGCTTTTGGATGCNTAATGACTACATTGAAGCACCCATGGAAGATGGAACTGGTGATGGAACAGGTCCAACAACCTTAAGCAACTTGACAGGGGGAATCTCTCATGAAAACTGGCTCTCAAACCACACAGATATCAGAGTTCTCACCCTCTTGAGAACATCATAACAGACCTGAGATCTGGAATCAAAACTAGATCCTCCTTGAAAAATCTGTGTGCGTTTGATGCATTCCTATCCATGATTGAACCAAAGAACATTGCTGAAGCCCTGAAAGATGCTGACTGGGTAACTGCTATGCAAGAGGAGCTGAATCAATTTGAAAGAAGTCAAGTATGGCACTTGGTACCCAGACCACTGGACAGATCAATAATTGGCACCAAGTGGGTCTTCAGGAATAAACTCGATGAGGATGGAACTGTTACTAGAAACAAGGCAAGACTGGTTGTTCAAGGATACAACCAAGAAAAGGGAATTGATTATGATGAGACCTTTTATCCTATGGAAAGATTGGAGGCAATAAGACTTCTTATAGCATTTGTTGCACACATGGAATTCACTTTGCATCAGATGGATGTAAAGAGTGCCTTTCTCAATGGCTATTTGAAGGAAGAGGTATTTGTAAAACAGCCTCCTGGTTTTGAAAGCAAAGAATCACCTGATCATGTATATAAACTTGACAAGGCTCTTTATGGTCTCAAGCAAGCACCTAGATCCTGGTACGAGAGATTTTCAAAATACCTGCTGGAACATGGGTACAACCGAGGCGAAATAGACTGTACTTTGTTCTTAAAGGAAAAAAGGGAAAAGATCTTCTGATTGTACAAATTTATGTTGATGATATCATATTTGGGGCAACAACTGAGAAGCTCAGCAAGGAATTTGCTACATTAATGGGGAGTGAGTTTGAAATGAGTATGATGGGTGAGCTAACCTTTTTCTTAGGTCTGCAAATCAAACAAACTCCGCATGGAACAATGATTCATCATCAAAAGTATGTGAGAGAACTCCTCAAGAAGTTCAAAATGGAAGATTCAAAGGAGATAGATACCCCAATAGCCACAGCTACAAAACTAGATGTGGATGAACCTGGTTCATCTGTTGATCAGAAGACGTACAGAGGGATGATTGGATCTTTACTATATCTTACTGCAAGTAGACCTGGTATCGTGTTCAGTGTGGTACTATGTTCTAGGTTTCAAGCCAATCCATAGGAGTCCCATCTCACTACAGTGAAGAGAATCTTGAGATATTTGAAGGGCACTACTGATTTGTGACTTTGGTATCCTAAAGGTAGTAATTTTGACCTTGTAGGATATGCTGATGCTGATTATGCAGGTTTCCTGGTTGACAGGAAAAGTACTTCAGGTATGGCTCACTTTTTGGGCTCCTGCCTTGTATCTTGGGCTACCAAGAAACAAAATTCAGTAGCCTTGTCTACTGCTGAGGCTGAATATGTGGCTGCAGCCTCTTGTTGTGCTCAGTTGTTGTGGATTAAGCAACAACTCCTGGACTTTGGCATAGATGTGGGATGCATTCCTATTTACTGTGATAACACTAGTGCTATTAGTATGACTAGGAACCCTGTTCATCACAAGAGAACAAAGCACATAGATGTTAGGCACCATTTCCTGAGGGATAATTATGAGAAGGGGATGATCCCAATTGAATTCTGTGCCACTGATCATCAAATTGCTGATATATTTACCAAAGCATTAAGTAGGGAGAATTATGAGAGAAACATGCTTGAATTAGGGATGATTAAGATCACCTATTGAAAAAAAGAGGGAGAAAGATTTATGGCTAGAAATGTTAATTAGGGTACTCAATCAGATTAATCATTGCTCAGCACTATGTCTTTGTTGTCATACTCTTCTGCGATGTATTAATATGATTCCCTAGTTTCTAATGATGTTTCTCTATTTGTGAATTGAGGCAAAATGAAGTTTCTTTTAGGATGAACCTGGTTTATCCATGCTGGTTTACATGAATATCCATACATGTATTAATTCAAGTACAGTCATACATGAGTAGGACTCTATTCTTTCATTGTTCAGTTCAAGTTCTTGTACTTACCCAAAATGAACCAGTTTCAAGAATTTCCGTCTCATTAAATTAGCCTAGTTTTAGGGGGAAAGAAACGGTCTAATAAATGTCAAATCACTGACAATCCTTAATCGATTAGTATCCTACTTGTATTAATTCTCGTCCATTACAAATACCCCAGCCACAAGTTATAAATAGGACATCATTACCCATAGTGAATAAAGCTATAGACGAACCCTGTTCAGGTCATTCAACACTAAAATCTTCACTGTCTTTTGACTTTTCTTCTCTTTCTCTCAAAAATTAAAAATGTCGTCTGCTTCATCTAATTCTCAAAATCGTGACTACGATGAAGGAGTATATGAGTCTGATTCCCCACCGGTATATAGTTTCGAATCCTCTGAGACAACTGAAACCTCTGAATACCATGAGGCTCTTAAAAGTACACCAAACCCTATTCCAGCCCCAAAACCCCGTCGTGTCAAGGTTCTTGCACGAAAATCTGTGGCTTCATGGTCACGAGCGAAGTTCTTGGAAGACTTATTACAGGCTGAAGAAGAACCTAAACCTGATTCATCTAGTGAATCATTTAAATCATCACAAGATGACGATGCACCTGGTTCATCAAGTGTTGAGAAAGGTAATACTGATGTTACCTCTGTGTTAAATTCTGAATATAGATTTGTGCTGGTTGGGTCTGTGGTGGATGTGGAAGTGCCAAGAAGACCAAGAAAAATTGGGAAATTCAGTGAGAATGAGGGAGATGCAGGAGTGAGGGGTTCTGGGAAGGATGGTTCCATACTTAGTATTTGTGGCCCCATTCCTGAGAATCTTGAAGATGATGTCATGGTGACAGGGGGAACAAATGAAGTGGAAGATGCTGCTGCTGGATTAGAACAACTTATGAAGGAAATAGATGACCGTGTTTCTTCTGGGGAAGAGACCTTAGCTGAGAGACTTAAGAAACTGGGGGACTCATACAACCCCAAGAAGAGAAGGACTCCCAAGTCCATTAAGTCTAAGGCCTCAAAGAAAAGGAAAAATGATGAGTCTGTTGGTGTAGCTGTTCCAAGGGTACGAGCTACGAGAAATACTGTTCGTGAAGAAGAAGAAAAGATGGAAAAAGCTCTTCAAGAGAGCAAAAGAAAGAGAGCTTATAAAGGGAAAGCGAAAGTAAGGGAGCCTGTTGAGGCTATTTCTGTTGAGGAGATGTTGGACCTGGTCCAACAGAATGAAGAGGTTACTCCAGTGGTGGTCAAGACACCCAAAGTAAAATTGACTAAGACTTCCTAAAAGAAGTCAGCACCTATGTCTGCTACCACCGTGGGTACATCTACAAGGACACGGTCCAAGGTAAAGTCGAAGAAGAAAGTTCAGATTGTTGAGAAAGATAATGATCCTGATTGGAGTGGAGATGATGAGAAGGAGGTTGGAGAAGTGTCGATTGACAGAGTTTCCATGTTTGGCAAGCGACATATTTTGAAGGGAAAATTGCTGAAAGACCTGGAGGAGCCAGGTATGAGGTACTTAGAAGATTTTCTGGCAGCTCAAGGCTGGAAGGACATGGTTCTTCGCTTGGAGGGCAGGCTAGTCAGAAATGAAGTAGTGGAATTCATGGGGATTGCAACTGTGATTGGAGGAAGGGTTACATCATTGGTCAGGGGAGTTGAAGTCTCTTTTGACGCACAGGAACTGGGAGTCATTCTTGACATTCCATCCGAGGGTTATGATGATTATACAAGGCAGAGTTGGCCTTGCTTGGATGGAATGGCCTCAGCACTTAATATCACCAGATTCTTTTGTGACAATAAAGAAGAGCCTGATCCAAGGGCAGTGTACAAAAGCGAGATGAAGCCTGAACACAAGCTGCTCTTTGAGTTTGTGATTAAATATTTGCTGCCAAGACAAGAGCGAAGGCACATTGCAAACTATATGGATCTAACGCTCATGGAGTGCCTATATAGAGGCAAGCAGATCAATTGGCCATCTCTGATCATTCAGCTCTTGGACAGGGTGGTAAATGGCACCAAGGCCCATGCGATTCCTTATGGATTTATACTTACTGCAGTTCTGGGTCATTTTGGAGTTCCCACAAAGAAGGCTGAAATGGCTACTGCTAAGGATTTCTTTAGGAAGGACACTTTGCTGTCATGTGATTACATTATCAGTGCCCCAGTAGATGAACCTGGTTCATCTCGGAAGCAACCAGTTAAAAACAAGGTCCGTACTCTGATGCAAGAAAGTGCGCAAAAGGATATGAAGATCCTTCGCTTGAAGACTCGCTTAATTGAGGTAGAAGGTGAGCGTGATGCTCTCAAAGCTGAATTAGCCAAGGAGAAGGAGAAAAATGAGGGTGTCTTACACCAAATGTTGTCTCTTCTCCAAACCAAGAGTCCTGCCTCGTCTGCACCACCACAAACTTAGGAATTTCCAGAACTACCCCCTCCTATCCTTTCAAGTGCCCAGTTCAGGACTGTGTTTTGTTGTTTGTTTCAGTTTATTCTGTCGTACTCATGTTTTGATTGTCTGTGTTTTAATCTGTTTTGGTGTTGATCAACCATGTTAAGTAAATGAAAGCTTGGTGTTTTGTAAATGTCTCTATTTATGATTTAGCTTACATTTTTGGTTTCTTGTGTTGATTAATCATGTTGCACCTGCAGTTGCCTAAATTGGCCATGAGTAAGAATTAATTACTGGTAAGTATCACTTTGCAACTTTTCGATGATGCAAAAAGGGGGAAGATGTGCTCCAGTTATTTTTGAAGTGATATTTATAACCTAATGAACCTGGTTCTTGATGATTAATGCTCACAAAAATACAAAGTGTTGGATGTCTCTACAGGACAAATGCAAAGAGTTTGTCATCATCAAAAAGGGGGAATTTGTTGGCCCATATCACTGAATGAGTTTTGAAGATTGACAACATGTGTCTAGTTGAACCAGGTTCATCATAGCACACACTTCTATATAAAGTAGTTGGATCGCAAATCGTACAAATCTAGGAAATATTAGAGTTTGCTAAATATCAAAGAACTAAGAGAATGTCTCCTAATACGAAAAGGCTGCAAATTGATAGAAAAGACAGAAGTTGATTTCAGCTAGGACAGGAATAGAGGAAGGAAGTTGAGTTACAATCAAACTTGTCTACCAAGGAAGAGTTGGATCAGAATTGTATCATGGACTCAACAAACGGCCTCTATAGATAATCAAAGTATTACGGCTGAAAGATGTGACGCACAAGTACAAAAGTGAATCAAGTTCTGAAGCAAAAGTTCCAGAGGTTTTGCAAGCAGAATTGTTGTGCGATACAAAGGCTACAGTTCAACTAGAAGGAACAGTTTCATTGTCTGTATATCGAGTCTAGTTGATTGTAGTAGGAGTTTAAATATTGTATCTTATCAGCTTTATTAGAAGAAAATTGTAATAGGTACAAATTGATCAAGTTAGAGTTAGCTTGAATTATGTAGAAATTAGCTCGAGGCTAGTTGATACAAAGAGGATTAGATTTAGTCCTAGGATTACAAAAGAGTTGATTTTGTAAGTCCGTTTTGGCTCAGTGTTTAGTAAAGAGTTTGAGAAAATCCTACTGAGGAGTAGGTCGTGGGTTTTTCACCTTTTGAGCCAGGTGTTTTCCACTTAAAAATCCATGTGTCTTTACTATTACTGCTTAATTATTCCGCAAACTGTAGTAAGTAGTAGATTAAGAAGAACCAGGTTCTTCTTATTAGACAGCACTTGAAAATTGGGTACTACATAATTAACTTATAATATTGTGTAGTATTGAAGTCTAAAACATCAATTAGGGGTTCGGGGCTCAAACTCTCAAAATGACCGACCGGGTCGCTACATTCTCCCCATCTTAAGAAAACGGTTCATCCTCGAACGAGTATGAAGACATACTTGAAGCTATGAAAAAATGAGGGTACTGGCTACGCATATCCCACTCGGTCTCCCAAGTCGACTCCTCGACCGGCTCGCCCCTCCACTGAACCTTTATCGATGCAATATTCTTCGACTTGAGCTTTCTGACCTACCTATCCAAGATGGCTACTGGCTCCTCAATATAAGATAGATCCTTGTCCAACTGGACTTAACTGAAATCCAATACATGAGCCGGATCACCATGATACTTCTAGAGCATAGAGACGTTGAATACCGGATGAACTCCTGCTAGGATGGGAGGCAGGGCAAGCTCATAAGTAACCTCCCCAACGTGCTGAAATATCTCAAAAGGGCCAATGAACCTCGGACTCAGCTTAACATTCTTCCCAAACCTCATGACGCCCTTCATAGGCGATACCCAAAGCAAAACCCGATCACCAGCGATAAATGCCAAATCACGAACCTTCCGTCCGCATAACTCTTCTGCCTGGACTGAGCTATGCGAAGTCTCACCTGAATCACCTTCACCTTATCCAGGGCATTTTAGACCAAATCTGTACCCAACAATCGGGCCTTACCCGGCTCAAACCATCCTATTAGGGATCGGCACCACCTACGTACAAAGCCTCATACGGTGCCATCTGAATGTTGGACTGGTAATTGTTATTATAAGAAAACTTTGCAAGTGGCAAGTATTGGTCCCATGACCCTCCAAACTCCATCACACAGGCACATAGCATATCCTCAAGAATCTGAATCGTGAGCTCGGACTTCCCGTCCGATTGAGGGTGAAATGTTGTATTCAACTCCACCCTTGTACCCAACTCCTGCTGAACGGCTCTCCAGAACCGTGATGTAAACTGTGCACCCCTGTCTGAAATGATAGATACTGGAATACTGTGAAGGCAGACAATCTCCCTGATATAAATCTCAGCCAACCTCTCTGAGGAGTATGTAGTCAACACTGGAATTAAATGTGTTGACTTGGTCAACCGATCCACGATCACCCAAATAGCATCAAACTTTCTCAAAGTCCAAGGAAGTCCAACCACAAAATCCATGGTGATCCGCTCCCACTTCCACTCTGGGAGCTCAATCTGCTGAAGCAACCCTCCCGGCCTCTGATGCTCATATTTAACTTGCTGAGAGTTGAGACACTTGGCCACAAACCCAACTATATCCTTTTTCATCCTTCTCCACTAATAGTGCTGCCTCAAGTACTGGTACATCTTCGCGAAACCCGGATGAATGGAGTACCGCGAGCAATGGGCCTCCTCAATAATCATCTCCTGAAGCCCATCCACATTGGGTACACAGATCCGACCCTGCATTCTCATCACGCCATCATCTCCTATAGTCACATCTCTGACATCACCTTGCTGAACCCAGTCCTGAAAGACCATAAGGTGGAGATCGTCATACTGACGCTCTATGATGAGGTCATAAAGAGAAGACCGAGCAACCACACGAGCTAATACCCGGAAAGGCTCTGAAAGGTCCAATCTAACGAACTGACTAGCTAAGTCCTGAACATCCAAGTCCAAAGGCCTCTCAATTGTCGAAAGATATGCCAAACTCCCCAAACTCTCCGCCTGGAGACTCAAAGCGCCGGCCACTACATTGGCCTTCCCAGGGTGGTATAATATAGTGATGTCATAGTCTTTTAGTAACTTCAACCAACTCTGCTGACATAGATTAAGGTCCTTCTTCCTGAACAAGTACTGAAGACCTTTTTCATCCGTGAAAATCTCACAAGGAACACTGTACAAATAATGACACCAGATCTTTAGGGCATGAACAATGGATGCCAACGCGATATCATGAACCGAATAGTTCTTCTCATTCACCTTCAACTGTCTGGACGCATAGGAAATCGCCCTACCGTCCTGCATCAATACTGCACCAAGGCCAATCCTCGAGGCATCACAATAGACTGTAGATGACCCTGAACCTGTAGGAAATACCAACATTGGGATTGTAGTAAGGGATGTCTTGAGCTTCTGAAATCTCTCCTCACACTCCTCAGTCCACCTGAACGGAGCACCCTTCTGGGTCAGTCTGGTCATAGGTGCTGCAACAGATGAAAATCTCTCTACAAAGCGGCGATAGTACCCTGCAAAACCAAGGAAACTGCAGATCTCAGTAGCTGATGACGGTCTAGGCCAACTCTGCACCGCCTCCACCTTCTTCGAATCCACACTGATCCTATCACAAGACACCACCTGGCCTAAGAATTCCACTGAATCAAGCCGGAATTCACACTTAGAAAATTTTGCATACAACTTCTTCTCCCTCAAAGTCTGAAGCACAGAACTCAAGTGTTGCACATGATCCTCCCGAGACCGGGAATATACCAGAACGTCGTCAATGAACACAATGACAAAGGAATCAAGATATGTCCGGAACACACAGTGCATCAAATGCATAAAGGCTACTAGGGCATTGGTCAGCCCGAATGACATGACAAGAAATTCATAGTGACCATATATGGTCCTAAAGGCAGTCTTCGAGATGTCCGGCTCTCGAATCTTTAACTGATGATAACTAGAACGCAAGTCAATCTTGGAAAATACCCTGGCACCCTGTAACTGATCAAATAAATCATCGATGTGAGGCAAAAGATACATGTTCTTCACCGTAACATTGTTCAGTTGCCGATAATCAATACACATATGCATAGAACCATCCTTTATCTTCAAAAATAATACCTGAGCACCCCAAGGTGATACACTAGGCCTGTTGAAACCCTTATCAAGCAACTCCTGCAACTACTCCTTCAACTCCTTCAACTCGGGAGGATCCATACGATAAGGAGGAATAGAAATGGGTTGGGTGCCCGGCAACAAATCAATGCTGAAATCAACATCTCTATCGGGCGGCATACCCGGAAGATCACCTGGAAATACACCAGGGAAGTCCCTCACTATTGGAACTGACTCAACGGTAGGGGTATCAACACTAACATCTCTCACATAAGCCAAAAACACATCACACCCCTTATCAACCATCCGTTGAGCCTTAAAGAAAGAATGACCCTGCGGGGAGTATACTCTAAGGTACCTTTCCACTCTAATCTCGGTAAGCCTGGAATAGCCACCATCACGGTCTTAGCGTGACAATCAACAATAGCATAATGGGGCGACAACCAGTCCATACCCAAGATAACATCAAAATCTACCATACCGAGTAATAGAAAATCAGCTCTGTCCTCAAAACCACTAATAACAATCAAACACGATCGATATACGCGATCCACAATGAGAGAATCTCCCATGGGAGTAGAAACATAAACAAGGGAAGTCAAAGAATCCCGAGATATCCCCAGATGTGAAGCAAAATAAGAAGACATATATGAATACGTAGAGCCTGTGTCAAATAATATTGATGCATCCCTATGAAAGACATGTACGATACCTATGATAACTGAATCTGAAGCGACAAACTCTGATCGGGCTAGAAGGGCATAGTATCTGGCCTGGCCTCCCCCTCTAGGGCGACCTCAACCTCCCCGACCTCCACCTTGAGCTGGATGAGGAGGTGAAGTAGTAGCTTGGGCTGGACGAATAGTTAGAGGACCTGGTGGAGCACATGGAGCCTGATAAGTCTGAGATGATGTACCCCTCCTAGATTTGGGGCAATCTCTAAACAAGTGACGAGTGTCACCACACTCAAAACAACCCCTCAGAGGACGCGGCGACTGAGGATGACTCTGAACTGGCAGATCATAGTACCTCAAGCAGGAGGCACACTAGATACTGGCGGTGCATCATAAGGCTCCTGAGGTCTAGGAGGAGCTGGAATACCACTGGCTGCTGGAATAGCCAAATGAACAGGGCGACTCACAAAACCCCTACCATAGCGTGTTGCTGGTGCACGAGCTACCGAATAGTGACCAGTCTCTCGAGACATGTTGGCCTCTCTCTCCTCTCTGTCCTGAGCAAACATGCCCTCTACCCTCCTGGTAATACTCATTTCCTGCTGATAAGTGATATCCATCTCTAACTCTCTGGCCATACTGGTTTGAATAGTGGGGTGGAGTCCCTCTATGAAGCGACGAACCCTCTATTTGATCGTGGAAACCAAAGCCGGTGCATGAAGATCTAACTCGCTGAAATTGGCTGCATACTCCGACACAGTCATAGCACCTTGGCGAAGATGCTCAAACTCTGCGCGCCAAGCATCCCTGAGGCTCTGAGGAACATACTCTTGTAGTAACATCTTTGAAAACTGAGTCCAAGTAAGTGAAGCTGTCTCGTCCGGACTACTCAGCTCATAGGCACGCCACTACTGATATATCGCTCCCCTCAGTTGGAAAACGGTGAAAGAAATCCCACTCGTCTCCACAATGCTCATAGTGCGAAGAATACGATGACACTCCTCAAGAAAACCCAGAGCGTCATCTGAAGCTAGTCCGCTGAAAGTAGGTGGGTGGTACTTCTTGTACCTCTCAAGTCTGAGCTTCTATGCCTCAGAAGCAACTACCCTGGCCTCATGCCGAGCCGGAACCACTGGAAGTATGGGAATGTACTATGGGGCCTGATCCACATAGACCCTCTGCTCAGGAGTGTAGGCTGCGGGACTCTGTGCCCCTACCCCGGCCTGAGATGTGGTTCGGTCTATCAGAAGTAGCCCAGCTTGAGTCAAAGTGCTGAATATGCTCATGAACTGAGCCAAAGTCTCCTAGAGGGCTGGAGCAGCAATAGGGACCTCATGTGCCGACCCTCCAGCTAGAACTATTGTGCGCTCCTCTGTCGATGCTCTCGTAGGTGCTCGGTCTGCACCGCGTGCTCGTCCTCTACCCCTACCTCTGCCTCTGGCGGCTCTGGCTGGGGGCTCGCGTGCCTGATCGTTGGTCCTCCCGGTACGGGTCCTCACCATCTATGAGAAAGAGCATAATAGAGTTTTAGAATTTTGATGTCAATAAAGGAAATCGAAAGAATATGATTGTTCTTAACAGTTACATAGCCTCCCGAAGATAGATACAGATGTCTCCGTACCGATCCGCAAGACTCTAATAAACCGGCTTGTGACTCCTATGAACCTAGACGCTTTGATACCAACTTGTCATGACCCCAATTTACCCTCCGAAAGGTATCGTGATGACACCTAATCTATATAACTAGATAAGCCTAACCTATTGATAAAAATTAAAAATGCGATAGATAAACACACTGAAAGGATAAAATCCACATAATCGTAATGGTGCCGCTCGGCTCGTACAAATATAAATCCCAAAAACCCGGATTGTCACAATATAGTCACAAGCTTCTACACTATTGTAGCTCTAAAAAAATACTGGGAAGTACATAGAAAAAATCTCTACAAGACAGAATAGTAGGTGACTCGAAGGATTCAGCGAACGCGGCAGAAATACCTTGCGGTCTCCTGGTAACAGCTGCAACAACTAACCACGTGTCTGATAACTCGTACCTAGATCTGCACATGAAAAACATGTGTAGGAAAGGACATGAGTACACCACATTTGGTACCTAGTAAGTGCCAAGCCTAACCCAGTCAAGTAGTGACGAGGTCAGGTTGAGGCTCTACCGGATTTCTAAATAAATCAATTTAAAACAGTACGAAAGATAGGTAATTTCTACAATAAACAGTTAAAGAAAATAATCTAAAATATAACAGTACAGAGAGCCCTCGGCTCATCACAACGTATCACAACATGGAATCTCCCGGGATACCGTCCCGTAGCTCCAAATGATTATACAGTACGGGGGAGGGGGGGGGGGAACTCCTGGAATACGTCCGTAGTCCCAAAATAAATATGCAGTTCTAGGGGATCTACCGGAATACGTTCGTAAACCCACGTAAATATGGAGTACAGGGGGATCTCCCGGAATACGTCCGTAGTCCCAATTTAAATATGCAGTATAGGGGGGTCTTCCGGAATACGTCCGTAGTCCCAATTTAAATATGCAATGAAAAATGAATGACAGATAAGGCATTAATTTAAACAGTTCATCAAATCGCAGGTAGAGGGAAGCAATAAGCTAACTAAACATGGCGCACAAATTATTAGGTAGGCGATTTAATATTAAACACGTAGGCATGCTTTTCCTACTCGAAGCTAAACAGTTTAACACATTAAGCAATGTAATAGGGAAAAACAATTTATAATGTTCGAAGAAAAAAATGAAATTTTAGCAAAACTTGCCTGTGCACGTACTCGTCACCTCATGTACACGGCGCCCACACAACAAATAAATGTCAAACAACCTAGGGGAAGTTCCCAACACAGAGTTAGGAAAGCCACCTATCTCGACTGCTCAAATCAACTCGAAATCACGTTCTTGCTACGAGTACCCGACTCCAAATGGCCCAAATCTATTCATTTCAATGGTAAAAATGTAAATATAACTTCAAGTAATTAATCGAACTAATTAATTCGAAGCTAATACGCGAAATTAGGAAAATCGCCCCAAAAAGTCTCCCTGGACCATGTCTCGGAATCAATTGAAAGTTACCAATTTAGAACACCCATTCACTCACGAACACACTCGAATAAGAATCATCAAAATCCGACGTCAAAATCCTATTAAATTCTCGGATTTTCAATTGGGGAACTTTTCTCACATATTTCTATTTTTCTACTCAAATTCCTTGATTAGATTGAAGAACTTGCTATAGATTGATCAAATACAAATGAAATAGGATTAGAAATCATTACCTACTGATCTCTTCTTCAAAATTCACCCAAAATCGCGTATTCCCATGCTCCAAATTGATTTTAGAAATTATGAAATTCAAGCCCTCGAATTGTCTATTTCTAACCACCGATTTTCGTTTCTGCGGTCAATTAGGCCGCACCTGAAGAAACGTCGTCGCATGTGCGAAAAATTATTTAAAGGCTTGGGTCCGCACTTGCGACCCCTGGGCCGCATATGCTCCTTCGCTTTTGTGAAAACCTAGCCGCACCTACGAGCCCAACCGACCTTGGCCATTTCCGCATCTGCACATACCCTTACCGCACCTGTGGCTCCCTTTCCACAGGTGCAAAACATCAGAACCCTCGAATTGTCGATTTCTGACCAGCGATTTCCGTTTCTGCGGTCAATTGGGCCGCACATGCAGAAAAGTCATCGCAGGTGCGAAAAATCATTTAAAAGTTTGGGTCCGCACCTACGAGCCCATCCGTCCTTGGCCATTTCTGTATCTGTGCATACCCTTACCGCACATGCCCGTCCGCACCTGCTTCTCCCTTTCCGCAGGTGCGAAACACTAAAACTAGCAAAGTTCAGATTTTTGCTTAAGTAAAAAATCCTTCCCGTTGAGCATCTGAAACACACATGAGGCCCCTGGAACCTCAACAAAACCTACCAACCAGTCATGTAAAATCATCCGGACATAGTCGATCCTTCAAACCACATCACCTAACACCAAAAACACGAATTAAACATGAATTCAAGCCTAAGAACTTTGCATATTCTGAAATCCACAAACGATGCCGAAACACGTCAAACCTATTACGAATAGACTCAAATTTTACAGACATTACAAATGTCACTACGAACCTATAGCCATTTCCGGAATTCCATTCCGAGCCCGGTATCAAAATTTCACCTATCGGCCGAAATCGTCGAAAATCTCACTTTCCCCAATTCAAGACTAAATCTACTACTGACCTCGAAAACACATTCGTAACGCGTTTCTAACCCCAAAATCACTCAACGGAGCTAACGGAGTTCACGGATTTCCATTCCGGATTCGTCTTCACATAGTTCCGACTACGGTCCGATTTCTAAGGCTTAAATTCAAAATTGGGGATGTGTCCCAACACTCTCAAAATTCCATAACTAATCTACTCCGGAAAGTCCCAAAAGCAGAAACAAACGTGGGGAAAACTGTTATTAGGGGTTCGGGGCTCAAACTCTCAAAACGACCGACTGGGTCGTTACATTCTCCCCCTCTTAAGAAAATCATTCATCCTCGAACGAGTATGAATACATACCGGAAGCTGTGAAAAGATGAGGGTACTGGCTGCGCATATCCTGCTCGGTCTCCCAATTTGCCTCCTCGGCCGTCTGACCCCTCCACTAAACCTTTACCGATGCAATATTCTTCGTCCTGAGCTTTCTGACCTGCCTATCCAAGATGGCTACTGGCTCCTCAATATAAGATATATCCTTGTCCAACTGGACTGAACTGAAATCCAATACATGAGCCGGATCACCGTGATACTTCCGGAGCATAGAGACGTGGAAAACCAGATGAACTCCTGCTAGGCTGGGAGGCAGGGCAAGCTCATGCGCAACCTCCCCAACGCGCCATATCTCAAAAGGGCCAATGAACCTCGAACTCTGCTTACCCTTCTTCCCAAACCTCATGACGTCATTCATAGGCGATACCCAAAGCAAAACCCGATCACCAGCCATAAATGCCAAATCGCAAACCTTCCGATCCGTATAACTCTTCTGCCTGGACTGAGCTATGCGAAGTCTCACCTGAATCACCTTCACCTTGTCAATCCTGGAACAAATGTGTACCCAACTATCGGGCCTCGCCCGACTCAAACCATCCTACTGGGGATCGGCACCGCCTACCGTACAAAGCCTCATTAGGTGCCATCTGAATGTTGGACTGGTAACTGTTATTATAAGCAAACTATGCAAGTGGCAAGTATTGGTCCCATGACCCTTCGAACTCCGTCACACAGGCACGAAGCATATCCTCAAGAATCTGAATCGTGCGCTCAGACTACTAGTCCGTCTGAGGGTGAAAGGATGTACTCAAATCCACCCTGGTACCCAACTCCTGCTGAACGGATCTCCAGAATCGTGATGTAAACTATGCACCCCTGTCTGAAATGATAGATACTGAAATACCGTGAAGGCGGACAATCTCCCTGATATAAATCTCAGCAAACCTCTCTGAGGAGTATGTAGTCAACACTGGAATGAAATAGGCTGACTTGGTCAGCCGATCCACGATCACCCAAATAGCATCGAACTTTCTCAAAGTCCGAGGAAGTCCAACAAAAAATTCCATGGTGATCCGCTCCCACTTCCACTTTGGGAGCTCAATCTGCTGAAGCAACCCTCCCGGCCTCTGATGCTCATATTTAACTTGCTGACATATGAGACACTGTGCCACAAACCCAACTATATCCGTTTTCATACTTCTCCACCAATAGTGCTGCCTCAGGTACTGGTACATCTTCACGGCACCTGGATGAATGGATTACCGCGAGCTGTGGGCCTCCTTAAGAATCAGCTCCCGGAGCCCATCCACATTGGGTACACAGATCCGACCCTGCATTCGCATCATGCCATCATCTCATATAGTCACATCTCTAAACTCACCTCGCCGGCCCCAGGGCATCGCATATCATCCCCACATAGCAACCTTATATCCCGCGTGCGGAATAATATAGTAAAATCTCGCATTGTCACGTCTCCCGCGTATTAACATTTATCCCACCTTCTCTCGCCACATGCGACAATTCGATAAATATATTTACATATTCTCCAAAAGTAAAAAACATTCAACCCCATGCCCGCCCGGAACCTAAGTCGAAGGGTATATCTTGCCTACCCATAACCACGCCAGTCCAAATATGTGTTTTGTTTTTAAATCCGAGTCCAATTGGACTCTTAAATCTAAAATTCTCATTTTTCAAAACATATTCAAAGAACCCAAAAACATTCCTTTCAAATCCCATAATTTTGATGTTAAAATCCATAAGAAATCAAGTTAAAATATTGAAATTGAGTTAAAATCACTTACCCAATAGCTAGATGTGAAAATCCCCTCCAAAAATAGCCTCTCACCAAGTCTAGGGCTCAAAATGTGGTAAAATGACCAAGTCCCGAAATTCCAACTAATAACTGAGCTGCAGATGTCACATTTGCACATGGGGTTCTCAAATGTGACCCATTACAAATACGAAAAAACCCTCGCAAAGGCGATACTTGTTGATCCCAGGGATTGTCGCAAATGCGACATAAACCTCGCATTTGCGAAGTCTTCTCCCACCAAAAAAGCGATCAAATGATCGCAAATGCGGTGTTCAATGCCTATACCCCCCCCCCCCCCCCCCC
>ML293154.1:417-31059 GCA_005239495.1 Nicotiana undulata
TAAGACCGCCTTTCCTTTTGAATTCAACTCCGGAACAACAATATCTAGGCATAATTAACTTAAGTATATCAATAATAACTCAATAACACCATCCCATAGCCTAAATACACAATTCCTACCATTCTTTCAAAATTTCCAAAATTCGACCCCGGGCCCGCTTGGTCCAAACTCGAGGTTCGGACCAAAACCCAATCACCCATAACCCCACGAGTTAAAATATATAATTTGTTTTGAAATCCGACCCCAAATTGAGGTTGAATCCCCCAAATTTCCCAAAAACCTAACTCTACCCAAAACCCCTAATTTCTACTTAATATCCATATTTTTAGGCCTAGATTCTGGTGGTTGTTGAAGATAAATGGAAGAAAATAGAGCTGGAATCACTTACCTATGGAGTTATGGTGATGGAAATCTTCAAAATCGCCTAAGGGGAAGTGGGGAAGAAGAGGTTTGAGAAGAAGTGGGTTAAATCCCGTAATGTTTCTGTTTTTGGGTTATTAAAATCACTGGGCAAAATTGCCCTTCGCGTTCGCGAAGGGTTAGCAGCTGGGACCTACGCGTTCGCGGAGCCAGGGCCGCGTTCGCGAAGGTCTAACTTCCTAGGCTTCCGCGTTCGCGAGCCTACGCCCGCGTTCGCGAAGAATAAACCTACCCTGCCCCCCGGCCTCACCCTAAGCCTACGCGTTCGCACCCCTGGAGACGCGTTCGCGTAGAAGCACTGTTCAGTGCTCCGTTCGCGTCTCCCTCTACGCGTTCGCGTAGAGTAAAGCCCAGGCCACCATAATTTACGCTTCGCGTTCGCGAGCCCTTGGCCGCGTTCGCGAAGGGTATTACACCAGACACCAGCAAAACATCAAATACACCAGATTTTTCATGCATTTCACACCCCGTTAGCTATCCGAAGCTCACCCGAGCCCTCGGGTCTCAAAACCTAAAACACACACGTTTCCCAAAATATCCTACGGACTTATTCAAGCTTTTATATCAGCAAAATATCATCAAAACAAGGAATTAAACCTTAAAACTCATAAAATTTCCTCAAAACTTCATAAAGCTTAACTTATCCGATTTTAATCCGAATCACGTCATTTCAAGTCCGTTTTACACCAAATTTCACATATAAGTCACATAACACATAATAAACCTGTTTCGGACTTCGAAACCATAATACGGGCCCGGCAACACTGTTTTCACATAATAATTCATTTTCAACATCCTTTATCATTTTCAGAAAATAATTTTCTTTAAAAATTCATTTCTCGGGCTTGGGACCTCGGAATTTAATTTCAGACATACGCCCAAGTCCCATATTTTCCTACGGACCCTCCAGGACCGTCAAATCACGGGTCCGAGTCTGTTTACTGAAAATGTTGACCAAAGTCAACTTTATTCACTTAATTATCATAAAATTTCATTTTCATCAAATTTCAACATAAAGACTTCCCGGCTACACGCCCGAGCTGCACACGCATATCGAGGTGAGATTAACGGAGGCTTTCGGGGCCTCAGAACACAGATTTAGCTGGAATTACTTAGGATGACCTTTTGGGTCATCACACTGCATCTGTTTTTCATACTTGCAAAGAAATATGTTGTGTTGACATTACTCTTATTAGGCATATAATAACCGAAGAAAGTGCTCGCACAACTATCTAATACTAGTCCTAGGGTACGCGCGTTGCGCGTGTACCCTATCTCAATAAATATATATTTTCTTAAAATATTACATACATATTATATTATAAATTGTGTTTCACAAATAATTCAAACTTGAAAAAGTAGATGAAAATCAAAAGCTTTTATATATGAAAGAAATATTTTTCCCTATTTGCGCATTAAGTTTCCAAATTTTCCATTCATTTGAGTGTGACGCGGCCACTCAATACCAAACCACATAAAAAAAAAACCGGAAAATATAAGCAATCAAATATAGAAGAGACAAAAGTACAACAACAACAATGACAACCTGGTATAGTTCCACAAGTGGGGTCTGAGGAGGGTAGTATGTACGCAGACCTTACCTCTAACCCAATGGGTAGAGAGACTGTTTCAGAAAGACCCAGAAGAGACAAAAATATTCAAGAAAAATTAAGAAAAATTAAGAAAAATATATCTCTTGTTAACAAATAGAAAGACGTAATCTAAGAGCACCGAAGGATCAAAGAAAATAAGTTTTTGATAACAACAAGAATATCAAACAAATACTATTGAGTTTATTAAGTGAACTACTTGTAGATATGATACCTTGATACTTGTGAGAGATCAATGTAGCTTGCGCTTCGCAAAATTTTTGAGGTATGGCTATAATACTTTGTATCGTGGTATGCGGTAAATTCAAGTATGAAATTAGAAGAGGAAGATAAAACTTACAAATATTAAAATAAGAGAATTAATAATTGAAATCGAAACGGGTTCATTCATCAGGATAAAACCTCTAAAGTCGACGTGCTTTTTTGAATCTTTGCGATTACCAAGTACTTAGTTAAACATACTTCAAATTGTAATGTCCCCAATTGAATGAGATGCCTTCCAAAGAAGCATGGAGAAGCTTTATAAGTTCTTGTAAAAGTTAATAGAGTAGAAAAATACACGAGAAAAATTTTAGAATTCTCCTTTTAGAACTTTATTCCTTATGAGATTCTCTTTGGGAAAATAATACTTTATATAGTTGCTTTACACAATAAATAAGGAAGCAAAATATAATTAAAATCTTACTCCCTTTAAAATCCTAAATATTAGAAGTTCTTGCAAGATTCAAATAAGTAAAAAGTTAATATGCCAAACTTTTAGCTGATTTAAAAGTTCTAAGTATTTAAAAATTCACAAAACAAAAAGAAAATTGCTTTGAAAAATAAAATTTACGTTTATCAAAGAAATAAAATTATAATTAAATTGCTTTAAACCGCCGTAAACCAAGTCCCTAAGCAAAATATTCAATAGCGTTGTTCTATAATATATAAATGGTTATTAACTTTGCTCTATGATCTTGGAGGTAATTATACATGTAAAATGCACTTCAAAGAGACTTGCATTTTAAAGTTTCTTTATCATATTTATGTTTTAGGCTAACTACTCTTGTCACGACCCCAAAATACTAAGTCGTGATGGCGCCTATCATGAAATCAGGTCAGGCACACATTTCATTTGCTTAAAGTTGTTTTCAGGAAAATCTTTATATTTACAACAAGAGTTTCATTTTATAAAGCATTAAAAATGTTTAACCACATTAAAAATCCAACTAAACAAATTCTTGATCTAGTGTCACCGAGTCACGAGCTACTACAAAATAAAAATGTCGCAATACATAAGTAGACAACATAGTCTGAAACAATAAAAATGCGACAGGGAGAATAAGAAGGAGAAGTCGAGGCTGCGATCCCCAGCTGCTACCTCGAAGACTCCGAGAGAAACTCTGACAGCCAATCAGCAACCACTACCATGTACCTGGATCTGCACACAAGGTGCAGGGGGTAACGTGAGTAAACCAACTCAGAAGTGACAAACCCAAACTATGGGATGAGAGGTAGTGACGGACTAAACCTCAGTGGATATATCAAGAATCAGTGTACAGGAATTTAGGCATGTTTGCAGTTATCTAACAAATACTAAAACAGGGTAAGTTCAGGTACGACAGTAAGCCATGTATAACTCCGTATACTCTACATGCCAATGCATCAACTGTATGAAAATGCTCATAGTGCTCCCACTCTCATATGCAGGTCCGCTCAGTACTGTATAAGGATCGTGGGCCCTGGGAAGATTTATCCTGGAATATATACACATGTGACAATAGTCACTCAGTACTGAGGAAGGCCGATCCAGCCCTATGGAGAAGATCCATCTCCAGATAATGATACACCTCACAACCACTCGGTACAGTACATGGCTCAACGGCCCAGGGAAGATCCATCCCAGAATACGTATACACATCACTGACATCACTTGCTCAGTACCGAGGAACAGGCAAATCCAGCCTCGTGGAGAAGATCCATCTCCAAGTATAAACACTTCGGACAAGATCCATGTCCAAGGAAGATCCATCCCTCAAATATAAACACTTCGGACAAGATCCATGTCCAAGGAAGATCCATCCCTCAAATATAAACACTACGGATGTCACGACCCGAAATCCCACCCTTCAGGCCGTGACTGCGTCTAACGTTGAACCCGCTAGACAAGCCAACATGAACAAGTAATCTAACTTTTGCAATCCAATTCGATAGTAGCAAAGAAAATACCTTTAAAAAATTTACCAGAAATAACGGAACACTTTAGAATTTTAACAGCGGAAATTTAATAGAAATTCGAAAATGCAAAGTGAAATGGTAAAATACATAACGCTGCATAAGCCCAAAACCGGGGTGTCACAACTCACGAACTGTCTAAACAGAGTACTAAATACAGAGTCTGAAAAGAAATACATCATTGTCTTGAAACTAGGGGAAAAGATAAGATAATAAGGAATCCAAAAGCAGGAGAGACACCAAGGCCCACGAACACCAGCGGGTATACCTTGAAGCTCTGGGTGGACTGAAGGTGACTCCCTCAATGCGGTCCACTGGGTCCGGATGCGGGGTCTGCACAACATTAAGAAGTGCAGTGTAGCATCAGTACAACCGACCCCATGTACTGTGTAAGTGCCGAGCCTAACCTCGGCCGAAGTAGTGACGAGGCTAGACTTGACAATAACGATAACCTGTCCTATTCTACAGTAGGTAATAGGGACAAGACAAGGCAGAAATAAGGAGACAAGTAAGGGATACGGGATCAGTAAAGGGGAACAAATGATATGAAGCAGTTAAATTGACATATAGGAGTAAACAAGAAAGGCTTTAACACAATTGCCAATGAAATGAATATAAATGCCAGAAATGCAATAATTGCACGACATCACCCTTCGTGTTTTTACTCTCATCCTTACTATGCAAAACATGATGCAATCAATGTGAATCATGGCACGGCATTAACCTTCGTGCTTTTAATCAATGTAAATCATGGCACGACATTAACCTTTGTGCTTTTAATCAATGTAAATCATGGCAATACATCACCCTTCGTGCTTTACTTTCTCTCTCTCTCACTATGCAATGTAATCAAATATCATGGCACGGCATCACCCTTCATGCTTTACTTTCTCTCTCTCACTATGCAATGTAATCAAATATCATGGCACGACATCACCATTCGTGCTTTACTTTCTCTCTCTCACTATGCAATGTAATCAAATATTATGGCACGACATCACCCTCCGTGCTTTACACTCTTCCTCACCAAACAATGACAAATATAATGGCAAAGAATACAACATAGTGGAAATTCGGTTCAATATCACCCGGCAAGGGAAAACATCAATCAATTTCACAACACGTGCCCGGCAAGGGTCTCAGCTATAACCAATCATTTCAAATATATCCTTAACAGTTGGTTTTTTTAATCAAACCAATATATCATAAGTTCATCAACCAAGATTTCCAACAACAACGGCTTCCAAGTAGAGACAAGTTCATAATATAACGAACATGGAAGTAATAACAAGATTTTTATCAAAAATAGACTCACGGGCATGCTTGACACACAATGCATAGGTACTCGTCACCTTACCTATGCATTGAACATGATAAACACTTAGCACATAGCATACAATACCTATTCCCTCACTAAAGTTAGGCCAGACACTTACCTCGGGTCCAAAATATAGCAATCAACCCTCTAACACCGCCTTTTCTTTGGAATTCAACTCCGGAACAACAATATCTGGACATAATTAACTTAAGTATATCAATAATGACTCAATAAATCAATTCCATAGCCTAACTACCCATTTCCAAGCATTCTTCCAAAAATACCAAAATTCGACCCCGGGCCCGCTTAGTCCAAACACGAGGCTCGGACCAAAACCCGATCACCCATACCCCCATGAGTTAGAATATATAATTTGTTTTGAAATCCGACCCCAAATTGGGGTTGAATTACCCAAAATTCCCAAAAACCTAACTCTACCCAAAACCCCTAATTTTCTACTTGATTTTAGGAATTTAGGCCTAGATTCTAGTTGTTAGGGACGAAAATGGAAGGAGAATGGAGTTAGGATTGATTACCTCTAAGGATGTAGTGATGGACTCTTCAAGAATGGCTAAGGGGATGTGGAGAAGAAGGAGAGGGTGAAAAATATGAAGAATCCGGTAATGGGTCTGTTTTTGGGTATTAAAAATAGCTGGGAAGAATTACTCTATGCGTTCGCGGCCCCTTGACCGCGTTCGCACATGGTTGACCTGACTGACCCATGTGTTCGCAAGCCAAGGGCCGCGTTCGCACAGGTCTATCACCCCCCAGCCCCCAGGTCCCCAATTAACTCAGTGCGGACGCACCCCCTGCCCGCGTTCGCACTGCCCCGCCTCACTTACACTCCGCGTTCGCACCTACTGTTGTGCGTTCGCATGGCTTATACCCCATTACCCTCCGCGTTCGCACCTCAATGGGTGCGTTCGCATAGAACAAATTGCCCAGATCCCCCAGACCCAACTTTACTCTATGCGTTCGCATCCCACTGGGTGCGTTCGCATAGAGTAAATACCTGGACACCAGCAACTTGAAGAAAAATAAGTTTTTTACACTTTAACTCACCCCGTTAGCTACCTGAAACTCACCCGAGCCCTCGGGTCTCAAAACCAAAAACACACACGACTCCCAAAACATCCTACGGACTTATTCAAGCATTTAAATCACCAAGATATCATCAAAATCATCGAATTTAACCTCAAAACTCTTAGAATTTTCTCAAAACTTCATAAAGCTTAATTTTTCCAATTTTGATCCGAAACACATCATTTCACGTCCGTTTTACACCAAATTTCACAGATAAGTCATATAACATATATTAAACCCGTTCCGGGATCCGGAACCATAATACGGGTCCGGTAACACGGTTTTCACATCAACGTTCATTTTAAAAAACTTTTATTATTTTCACAAAACAATTTTCTTTAAAAAATTCATTTCTCGGGCTTGGCACCTCGGAATTCGATTCCGGGCATACGCCCAAGTCCCATATTTTCCGACGGACCCTCCGAGACTGTCGAATCACGAGTCTGGGTCCGTTTACCAAAAATGTTGACCAAAGTCAACTTTATTCATTTAATTATTACAAAAATTCCATTTTCATCAAATTTTCACATAGAAGCTTCCCGACTACATGCCCGGGCTACGCACGCATATCGAGGTGAGATTAACGGAGGCTTTTGAAGCCTCGGGACACAGATTTAGCTAAATTTACTTAGGATGACCTTTTGGGTCATCACATCGGACAAGATCCATGTCAAGGGAAGATCCATCCCTCAAATATCACGGCGCTCACTAGGGGTGTAAAGACTCCGGAGGGGCTCCCCTTAGCCCAATCGCTATAACAAGCCAACAAAAGGATAATCAATATCTCGTTGCGGCGTGCAGCCCGATCCTATATTGTCACTCAATATTAGGCTCTCGGACTCACTCAGTCATCACTCTCCAGTCTCGCTCACATGGGCTCACAATGCATGAACTAGCCTGGATCAATGATATAATGCACAAAATCGACAAATTACCGAGACTGAGACATGATATGATATGCTATGATAGGACAGAGTATATAATATCAATGAAACACATGAGATGACAGCAATAAATGACCACTCGGGTCTTAACAGTGTCGGCGTGAAGCCCTAACATAATATCTAGCATGTTTGCATGTAAACGACCGCTCGGGTCTCAACAGTATCGGCGTGAAGCCTTAATATTAAATTTATCATGATTTCTAACATGTTCGCATTATTCACATTGATAGAAGCACATATATCATTAGGGAATAATCACTAACGGTGCCATGGGATGAACCAAGGCTCAAGTCTCGCGGTGCACGCCCGCCCGCCCGCCCATCACTTGGCATGTGTGTCACCAATTCTAATCACATAACAAGTAGTTCGGAGTTTTGAACCCTCATAACCAAGTTTGGAAGCGTTACTTACCTCAATCAAGCCAAAACTCTATTCTGAGATGATCTCGCCGCTCTCCTCGGCCACAAATTGCCCCGTGTCTAACCAGAATCAGTATTATATCATTAATATATGAAAAAGGGACGAAGCCCACGTCAAAATTATCAATTTACATCATAAATACCGAAATTAGCCAAACCCGACCCCTGGGCCCACGTCTCGGAATTCGATAAAAATTACATCACAAGAATTCTCATCTTCCCACGAGTCTATACATACCAAGAACATCAAAATCGGACCTCAAATGGCCCCTCAAATCCCAAATTTTACCTCTCCAATTTCAAGCCCTAATCTCCCAACTTTCTTCCCTAATTTCCACTAATATCATGATTAAACAATGGAAAAATGGTCAGAAAAACAAGTAGTAAAGCTTAAGTGTCTTACCCAACTGATAACCCTTGATCCCTCTTGAGAAATCACTGCCCAAGCTCAATTCCCGTCTTCAAAAATGGAGAAACTTAGCAAAATTCGCGAAGAAGATCTTTTTATACCTTCTGACCAGTGCTTTCCACATTTGCGGTCTCAGAGTCGCTTCTGCGACGCCGCACCTGCGGAAAAACTATCGCAGGTGCGGTTTTCACTTAACCCTGGAGTTTTCGCTTCTGCGGTCAGCTTCCCGCTCCTGTGATCTCCCAGGTGCGGTCCTTGTGCGCACCTGCGGTTCTCTAACGCTCCTCAACTCTCCGCATATGTGGCCAAATCTCGCTCTTGCGGGGCTCGCACCTGCGGTCCCCATTCCGCAATTGCGGAAATGACAGAAGCAGCAAAGTTCAACTGCTCAACCAAATTCCAAATCCTCCCGTTAGCCATTCGAATTCAACCCGAGACCCCCTAGGCCTCCACCAAAGATATAACAAGTCATATACCACTATTAAAACTTATTCCAACCTTCGGAACACTCAAAACAACGTCGAAACACCAAATCAACCCATGATTCGAGCTTAAGGACTTTCAAACTTGTAAAATTCACCAACGATGCCGAAACTAACCAAACCTCGTCCGAATGACCAGAAAATTTGCACACACCTCCCAAATGACACTACGAACCTGCTCCAACTTCCGGAATTCCATTCCGACCGCGATAGCTAATTTTCCACTACCAATCGGAAATTGCCAAAAACTCAATTTTGCCAATTCAAGCATAATTCTACTCCGCACTTCAAAATAACATTCCGAACACACTCCTAAGTCCCAAATCACCTAGCGAAGCTATCCGATCCATAAAATCCACATTCCGAGGTCATATACCTATAAGTCAACTTTCGGTTGATTTTCTAACTATAAAGCAGACTTAAGAGATCAAGTGTCTCATTTCTCTCCACAATCACTCTGAACCCGAGCCAACCGTCCCAACACCACATAAAAGAGTTGGACAACACATAATAAAGCAGAAATAGGGGAAACAAGGCTAAACTCTCGAAACAACCGACCGGGTCGTTACATTCTCCCCCACTTAAACATACGTTCGTCCTCGAACGTGCCCAGAGTTGTTCCAAAACCACCAAAATTGTCGTGTAACCTACCATGCACATACGCGGGGGTGATACCACGTCACGCTATCCCATATTGGTCCAATAGAGCAACACAGTTGAAATTTCAAAATTCAACCTGACCTATAAACCTTAGAACCAAATTTCCACTTCTGAAATAATTTACAAGATCAAAGTTCCACAACTATACACTGAATAAGTCTGAACACGCTGTATCAAGCCATATCCCTAACCCAAGATGTGATCACATAATATACCGCATGACTCAAACACTCATAGTGATAACTCCTAATCACAATAGCTGCTCAAAATAACCCAATACCGATACAGAACCTCTTATCAACCGATGCCTCGCTCTAACACTGACATATACTGCCGATGACGAAAGAAACACGTAAAAACTAGCAACCATGTTGTAGTATTCATTCTAGGCCTCATGACCTCTTCTCATCCAACACGACCACTCTGATGACATGACGCATCAATACAATCCAAAGCCATAATCTGTGCAACTCGTGCACTCAATAGTAACATCCCACGAACTCAAATCATCACAACACCATGCTATGAGCCTGGAACACATCGTAAACTCAAAACACACGAATCCGACACCGAGGGTCATACCTCTACATAGCTCCGCTACAATGCCGCATCCAAACGCTAGTCCACATCAAATACCACCTTGCTAAAAATCAATAACCATGCGCAATTCGACATCCAGTACTCAAAGTGCATTGCCATAAACACGAGAAAATCGGATGACACCATGCCACACAAACCCGAAAAAACATAACCAATACGTCTCAATACCGCAATACCCAATTACTTACCTTACTCAAATTCCGCTATAAAGCCTATTTAGAACCTCACCATATATGCATATAACTAATAGTCACAACTTCTTGTAACACTGAAGGGTAGCTCATAGATTACTACAGAACACTAATACACTCAATGACAGTCGAGTGGTACGTCTCTCAACAATAACAATTCGGAGTCAACAATTCTGACCCGGTGCAGAACACACACCCATACTGGGCCTACCAATGGACCCTAGATCAACTCTGGTCACCCGCAACAGATAGAAAACTCTCTGAAAGTTCACAATGACTTAATCATGGCATATACTAATATCTGACTAGCTTTGTTCGCATCCTCACCGTCCCCAACTACAAAATAATCCGTTTATGAGAACTCTTAGTCTCGAAGTCCACGAAGTGCACAAATTACCATATCCGATCCCAACTCCACCGCTCGAATATATAACACATCCCTAATACTCAACCATTCCACGATGGATACCCCTATAATTCTTCCGTGTCACCAAGCAACCTTGAATATCAACAGTCGACCCAACAAGAGAGCGTTGTTATACCAATCAAGCACCCTTAACTCCACACATTTCCCTTTCTGAAAGGTATACCCTCATCAAGCCACCCAATAATGATATCATCTACCTAGTCGTCTGAAACTGCCCATGTTGCCTAAGAATTTTGACCTTCCTTACAGAACTGAACCGTGATCTCACATATACGAATCTCAACTCTACACAACATACCGCATACACCATGCCATCCTATGATAAATATGGGAACTTCATGATCCCTTCCGAGCCACAAGCAACTACATACCCAACTAGCCAAGAACTTTCCATTTATCTCATTTAGAAGTAAAATCACTATACATCACATGCACCCCACGCCAGTAGAAAATATACATCTCTAACCATGGTAGAAACCATCAGGAACTATCCGGATCCCATTTGTACAATACCAAACCGTCAGGACTGAATCCTTCTAACTCAACCAAGCTACGCAGGTCACCAAAACCCAAGAGCATTGCTAAGAAACACCTGTAAAAACTCATTGCCTCATAAACACCCAAATAACTAATCATATCCCTTACCGTGCCGATCCGACCTACTACAAAGCTGTCTTATTTATCCAAGTTTCTTCTGACTTACCTTCGAATTGATACCTCTCATTGTGATAATACCGCAATTCTCAACCTAGACTCACCACACGAGACCCAAGCATAAGACCGTATCGTTTAAGGCTCGCAAGCCGCTGATTACTCTCTCAAATATCCCCAAAAGTACCACATTCAAAATACTTACCCCGAAGAGATTTCCTGCGAATCTAAAGCCATTACCTTCACTTTCCTGATACTGATATGTAGAATCCATGATAATGTAGAAATGCCACAAGTCTTGACACCCTCTAATGTGAATCTCAGTTCTAGCCAATTACGCATCTTGAAGATTCCCAATTGTTATGTATAAACCTTGAATCCATCAGAACCATTCCCTAGAGTAGTCTACTCTATGCAAATCTCAAGTACACTAATCAAGCGAACAGAATGACCTGGCCCCGTTTGCACACCAACATACTAGGAAGTAATCCACACACTTGAAACAACAAGCAAATTCATACCCTGCACACACTACACCTTTTACAATTACAACTCAATCATTCACTAAACCCATATACCCATAGAGTACATTACAACCTGTATCGAAGAATTTCCATTACTCGAGTCATTCCCAGACTCCACCTCTGCAGGTCATAACTGGTTCACCAACATACCTCGAACCGAAACCAATACAAAACATAATCGTGCAATCAACTTATCATTAACAGACTCCCCCACTTGGAACAAAGCCAAAGGTCAAGACAAACAATAACTCACAATGCCCATACGCTATCACTGCCACCATACTGTAGTGAGATTCAACCAATTCCTTCATAAGCTCATATGACACAAACCATCTATCTCAAATCGTATGCAAATCTCGCATTCACCATTGTAATAGGTCATGCCGACTCCCACTAGCGATCTAAACTCAAATTACGGCATATATCATTTACTGGAAAAAAGAGAAATTGCTAGCAAACCACATAAGGATCAAGCAACCTCAGGACATTCCGCAGGAGATAACTGATAATAGGTGAATTATACTATAGTTGCGCCCCTAATGAACCACACTTTATGATGTTTTTAATGTAAATATTGATAACAAAATGCTCTAATTAGTGTTTTTCATGCTTTGCAGGATATATTCTACGAGAAGAGAACTTTGGAGCAATTTGGAGTCAATAACGGAAGTTTGAGGCCAATCAAAGAGACACCCGTTGGATTGCACAAGAAAAAGAGTAAAAGTTGGCCGAAACATAGTCCACCGCGACCGCGGCGCGACCGCGGTGGAGGAATCTGAAGCGGAATAACTGAAGGCGACCGCGGTCGTGCCGCGCTCCTGCCGCGACCGCGGGCGAATGCTGGAAAATCTGGAAATTCAAGGACTTAAGTGCAAAACACGGGATTTATTTGCCAAAACCCTATATAAACATTGGAAATCCTCCCAAGAGGGGGATATCTCTATTTTTAGGATCAAGTAGGAGGCAAACTCATTGTAAGAAGACAAGCAACAATTAGATCTTTGATTCTTCTTCTTTTCATCTTTATTTTTTAGTATTATGAATTATTTTGGTTTTTTGTTATTCTTGAGCATGAGTAGCTAATTCCTTATTCTAAGGTTGTTGGTGGAACCCGTTGGGGATGAAATTGTTGATATATTAATATAATTTTGATTTGGTTGTTAATCTATATTTGTTCAACTACGTTCTTGTTGTAGTTGATTGAAGGGCCCTCAATTAGCTGTTCCTATTTGGTATGTATCTACTAGAGAGAGAGTGCATATTTAGGTAGTTGTTTGAATAACACCACTCTCGGAGTATAGGCGAGAGTCATAACCGAGGGTTTATAGGTTGGATTAGAGATAACGATACCTAGGGTGCAATCTAAAGTGAACTGTAATGAAATCTAGCTAGCGTAACTTGAGAAAGTGCGTCTAGTAAATTATCATAATTACTTGAGAGAGATTTATGGTAACTGAAGGGTTCATGATTGATAGAGATAACTAAGTCAAACTATGGGACATATACAATAAGGGAAATCAACAACGGGTGAAACCATAACCTTAGACTTTTATCATCATCGTTTAGACAATCTTGTTATTTAAAGTTTTAGTTATTAATTTTGTTCAATTGTAGTAGTATAAACACTCCAAAGTGATAATTACAAAGTTTGAGAAAGTTGATTATTAAGAATCTAGTACTCTAAAGACTGAAATTGATACGTTAATTCCTTGTGGGATACGACTCTGGGCATAATACCCCGGATTATATTTGCAACGCCCGCTTAATCTTTTAATAACACAGTTGAGCATGATCAAATTTTGGCACCGTTGCCAGGGAATTAACGGTATTATCAATTGTAGTTGGAAGAAATACAAAAATTCTTAGTGTATCAATTTTCTTCACTTTGAATCTATACATTGAAATTTTGACGTGTAGCTATAGGTGTACATATTGCTAGGTTTCAAGTTTGAATTTTTTTTTTCAGTATTTGATTTTTATTTTCTTTATTTTAGTTTTATTTGTTAATTTGAAAAAAAAATATGGCATCATGGAATTATGAGAATTTGGATGTTGGTAATTCTACTTTTGCTCCTCGTTATGCATACTGTGGAGGAAACCACCCAGGACAAAATTATCAAAATATTTTCGAGAACGAGTTATGTGCACCAACTCAATCTTATGTGTGATATGTGTGGTGGTCAAGATGGTCACACTCAGGGTTGTGCTTATATTTCTTATCTCCCCCCAACCCCTTACTTTGATGATTCTTCTTTTTCTTGTGAAGTTAATAGGAACAAAGAACTCAGGTATGAGGACCTGAAAGAGATTGAGGATACGCTAAAGTGTCTTATGGAACAATATGATAAAATACAGTTGCAGATAGAAAGGCAATAGACAACTACTCACATTGAACCTTGTAAAGTGCAACAAGCTTACATTGTGGATAATAGCCAAGAAGAAAATGAATTGGCTGCAGAAATTGCCATTATAATTGAAGATTTAAAAAATACGAAGAAATGCTAGAGGAAGAGGTCAGAGTAGAACACCAACAATCAATCGAACTAGATTTTGAGGATGCCGATGTCGTAGAAGAGATACTAGAGTCAACCAAGGATATTTAGGATACATATTTAGTTGAGCGCATTGGTTCAGACTCCAAGCACTTTTCCACATTGTGTTTGGATGATGATATGGAAATAGAATCGTCCGAGCCACTTGATGAGTCAAGGAGTAAGGAACAAGATGCCTACATTATGGAATTCTTCGTGCCAGAAAGTCGGGAATACACATCTCATCCAAAGGCCAAGGAGTGCAGAATACTATATTATTTTCTTGGGCTAGTTAGATTCGTTCCACCACCCCAAGAGCATAATCATAAGCTTGAAGAAAAACTTGGCATCCAATTCATAAGTTCACAGTGGAGGCAGAAAGTGATTCACGCGTTCCGCGACGTTAAATCAAGCGCTGCGTAGGAGGCAACCCATGATGATAGTGTTTTCTCTTTTTATTATGTAGTAATTGATGTAGTGGAGTCTGACGAGTTTATGAGTGTGCAGGACAAGCTTGGAGGTGTGTTGAACAAAAGACTGGGGCATAAAACAACTCTGGTAAGGTGAAAACAGGGTAAAAACACAATAACCTTCGAAATCAGGCCACTGCGACTGCGACTGCGGCGGACCGTGGCACGATCGCAGTAAAACAAGCTCTCTGAACCCATCGCGGTCGCGGTGAAACAGGCCCTCTGAACCCACCGCGACCGCGGTAAAATAAGCTCTCTGAACCTACCGTGGGCGCGGTCGACCGTGGCAGGGCATGTCCAGCCCAGGTACGTTTTTCTGTTTTTTAAAACTATTTTTTTTTCTTTTCTTTTTACCCCTCTGTACTTTTATTGTTAATTGACATGGGGACATGCCAAATTTTAAAGTGTGGGGTGGGGGACAATTTTTTGTTGTTGTATATGTGATACCTTTGTTTTTTTTTAGTGTATATAATGTGTTTAAAAAAAATAAAATAAAAACGTAGGGGACTCCTCCTGATGACGGACCACTTAGACAGTCTTCTTGAGGGAAGTTAGTCTAAAGAAAATACCAAAAAGATTTTTTATTTTCCTTTTAGGTAGTGTAGTAACTCCCCCTTTGTTTTTCTTTTGACCACGGTTCTTTTCCAAGGGTTTAGCTTGAACCGGGTGTAGTAGATTTTTCTTTTTGTTTGTAGTTATTAGGATTCTCTTGGGCGAGAAGGGGAATGGAAAGAATGCAACCCGTAGTGTGTTACACCTGAAAATAAAAACAAACTCTAGGGTGTGACGCTGAGGCTCATTTGTGGACTCTTTATAATGCCTTAATTTTTCACTGAATTGAATACTCTCTTGAGTGTGTTGATGAACCAATTTGGATTGGATTATGTGCCATGTGTGTGTGAGGTAGTTGCATCATATTCTATGTCTGCATTTGATACCTAGAACTTGCACTGTGTGTGTACAAAACGAAATAGAAGTTTGTTCAGTCTTAGAAAAGATATAGGCATTTCTTTGTGAAGCCTGACATAAATGTATCTCCACCGGAAAACAATTGACCATAGTTAACCCCTTTAAGCTTAAAGCCTGTTTCTTTGATAACCACATAACGAACCATATCCAATTGTTTGAATAACTTGTCTGTTTGAACCCTGTACCTCCCATGAGCACTTGAATTGTTAGATAATATGTAAAAGTCAAAGTGTGGGGTGGCGGTGTGGTTTGTAAGGAAAAACAAGGAAATAGAATGAAAGGTGCAAAAGTACAAAAGAAAAAAAAAGAGAAATAAAAGGCAAAAGTGAAGCCACTTAGAAAAACAAAAAAGAGAAAGAAAGAGGAGAATAAACACATGCAGTCCTTGATATTGAGTGGCACGAAAAAGATAGTTGCACCTAAGAGTAGTGGGGTAATTATTAAGCAAAATGTGGAAAACAGTCGGGCTAAGCAAGAAAAGGGGCTGAATGTTGAAGTAAGTGTATTAAAAGTTCTTAGGGAGGTTAGTCACTATACCCAAATGTATCATACCCGTCCCTTAGCCTACATTACAACCAAATAAAGACATGTTGATCTTAGACTGAATGAACTCAAATTAGTAGAGTATTACACTACGGGCAAGCCTATGGCGTATATTTGAGGCATATGAATGTTCTTTGTTGAGAGTGAGTGAATTCTTTCAATTTAAAGTTCCTGTTATTCTTGATCTTATATTTTGTGGAACTACTCTAAATTGTATGATGTGAGGGCATGTGATTCATGAAGAAAAGGTAAATCGTAACCTCTATATAGAGTATTTTGAGGAAGTAGGAGTGTGGCATGGCATATAGAGTCTCCACTTGAGGCGTAGATGTTACACAACTTGGATTGTTACTTGTAAAATGACAGGGTGTGACACCAAAGGGTAATGCTTGAGATGATTAGGCCTTAGAGTGTGGTTTAGCTACTCGAGGACGAGCAAAGGTGTAAGTGTGTGGTGTTGATAATAGGTGAATTAGACTATAGTTGCGCCCCTAATGAACCACACTTTATGATGTTTTAAATGTAAATATTGATAACAAAATGCTCTGATTAGTCTTTTTTCGTGCTTTGCAAGATATATTCTACGAGAAGAGAACTTTGCAGCAATTTGGAGTCAATTACGGAAGTTTGAGGCCAATCAAAGAGACACCCGTTTGATTGCACAAGAAAAAGAGTAAAATTTGGATGAAACATAGTCCACCGCGACCGCGGTGGAGGAATCTGAAGCGGAATAACTGAAGGTGACCGCAGTCGTGCCGCTCTCCTGCCGCGACCGCAGGCGAATGCTTGAAAATATGGAAATTCAAGGACTTAAGTGCAAAACACGGGATTTATTTGCCAAAACCCTATATAAACATTGGAAATCCGCCCAAGAGGGGGATATCTCTATTTTTAGGCTCAAGTAGGAGACAAACTCATTGTGAGAAGACAAGCAACAATTAGATCTTTGATTCTTCTTCTTTTCATCTTTATTTTTGAGTATTATGAATTATTTTGGTTTTTTGTTATTCTTGAGCATGAGTAGCTAATTTCCTTATTATAAGGTTGTTGGTGGAACCCGTTGGGGATGAACTTGTTGATATATTAATATAGTTTTGATTTGGTTGTTAATCTCTATTTGTTCAACTACGTTCTTGTTGTAGTTGATTGAAGGGCCCTCAATTAGTTGTTCCTATTTAGTATGTATCTACTTGAGAAAGAGTGCATATTTAGGTAGTTGTTTGAACAACACCACTCCCGGAGTATAGGCGAGAGTCATAACCGAGGGTTTAGAGGTTGGATTAGAGATAACGATACCTCGGGTGCAATCTAAAGTGAACTGTAATGAAATCTAGCTAGCGTAACTTGAGAAAGTGCGTCTAGTAAATTATCATAATTACTTGAGAGAGATTTATGATAACTGAAGGGTTCATGATTGATAGAGATAACTAAGTCAAAACTATGGGACATATACAATAAGGGAAATCAACAACGGGTGAAACCATAACCTTAGACTTTTATCATCAACGTTTAAACAATCTTGTTAGTCAAAGTTTTAGTTATTAATTTTGTTCAATTGTAGTAGTATAAACACTCCAAAGTGATAATTACAAAGTTTGAGAAAGTTGATTATTAAGAATCTAGTACTCTAAAGACTACAATTGATACGTTAATTCTCTGTGGGATTCGACTCTAGGCATAATACCCCAGATTATATTTGCAACGCTCGCTTAGTCTTTTAATAGACACAGTTGAGTGTGATCAATAACCCTGTCTGCTTAGCCTCAAACTGATATCATCTCTATACCCTTCCAAAAATCATAGCTATCACGCGATCACTATACCCTACTGCATTAAAACACAACCAATGACTATCATTGAGGCATCAAGTTACGCGATATAAGAATCTGAAGCTGATGGCAGAACTAACACTAGAGTTGTGGTCAAAGAAATCTTGAGCTTCTGGAAGCTCTATCCACACTTGTCTGACCACATGGATACTCTCACTGGACAACACGTGTCCCAAGAATGCTACTGAACTGAGCCAAAATTCACACTTGGAGAACTTTGCATAAAGCTTCTCCTCCCTCAATCTCTGCAATACGACTCTCAAATGATGATCATGCTCCTCTTGGCTACAAGAATATACCAGGATGTCATCAATGAATACAATAATGAAGGAGTATAAATACAATTAGAATACACTGTTAATCAAATACATGAACACTACTGAGGCATTGGTCAGCCCAAAAGACATCACCAGGAACTCATAACACAACAGGAAGATTTCACTTCCCTCCACCACTAAACTACCTGAGAGATCCTTCAATACACTCACAACTCGAGGCCATATGCCAACTCGAGACAGAAGTCAAACACTCAATACTCCTTGCTACATATCCAACCAATTATTTTTTTGTCACAATCAAACAATCTGGACACATCTCACCATCGAATCACACTTGCCCCATAGTCATCCGGTCACAAAATCCCACCAATGAGGACACAAACGGACATATAAGTCCCAAATGTACGTGCTCACACAATCGAAATCTCCGCACTCAAGCCACAGACAAAAACCCGGCGTCAAGTCCTCCAGAATGGCCCATTATAAACAAGTTAAAATCACATCTCGCACCACACCCGTGGAAGTCACAAGCCGTCGATGCACAGCTGATACCGAGCGCTCACGTGCGCATTCGAATACATGAAAGGGATTCAAAGAGTTACGCTTTCAGCTAAATAAATGGATTCGCACGACAAGAATCCAAGAATGTGAGCTATATCCTGAAGGTTCTGTAGCCTCTCGAAGATAAGTACAGACGTCTCCATACCGATCCGCAAGACTCTACTAAACCTGCTCATGACTGGTGAGACCTATATAACCTAGAGCTCTGATACCAACTTTTCACGACCCCAAAATACCCAGTCGTGATGACGCCTATCGTGAAATCAGGCCAGCCACACATTTCATTTACTTAAAGTTGCTTTCAAGAAAATCTCTATATTTACAGCAAGAGTCTCATTTTATAAAGACTTAAAAAATTTTAACCACATTAAAATTCCAACTAAACAAATCCCCGATCTAGTGTCACCGAGTCATGAGCTACTACAAAATAAAAATATCGCAATACATAAGTAGACAACATAGTCTGAAACAATAAAAATGCGATAGGGAGAATAAGAAGGAGAAGTCGAGGCTGCGATCGCCAGCTGCTACCTCGAAGACTCTGAGAGAAACTCTGACAGCCAATCAGCAACCACTATTGGGTCCCGATGTACCTGGATCTGTACACAAGGTGTAGAGGCTAACGTAAGTACACCAACTCAGAAGTAACGAACCCAAACTATGGGCCGAGAGGTAGTAACAGACTAAACCTCAGTGGATATATCAAGAATCAGTGTACAGGAAGTTAGGCATGTTTGCAGTTATCTAACAGATACTAAAACAGGGTAAGTTCAGGTACGAAGAGTAAACCATGTATAACTCCGTATACTCTACATGCCAATGCATCAACTGTATGAAAATGCTCATATTGCTCCCACTCTCATATGCAGGTCCACTCAGTACTGTATAAGGCTCGTGGGCACTGGGATGATTCATCCCGAAATATATACACATGTGACAGTAGTCACTCAGTACTGAGGAAGGCCGATACAGCCCTATGGAGAAGATTCATCTCGAGATAATGATACACCTCACAACCACTCGGTACAGTACATGGCTCAACGGCCCAGGAAAGATCCATCCCAGAATACGTATCCACATCACTAACATTACTTGCTTGGTACCGAGGAATAGGCCAATCCAGCCTCGTGGAGAAGATCCATCTCCAAGTATAAACACTTCAGACAAGATCCATGTCCAGGGAAGATCCATCTCTCAAATATAAATACTTCGGACAAGATCCATGTCCAAGGAAGATCCATCCCTCAAATATAAACACTTCGGACAAGATCCATGTCCAGGGAAGATCCATCCCTCAAATATAAACACTTCGGACAAGATCCATGTCCAGGGAAGATCCATCCCTCAAATATCACTTCGCTCACTGGGCTTGTAAAGACTCCGGAGGGGCTCCGCTTAGCCCAAGCGCTATTACAAGCCAACGAAGGCATGATCAATATCTCGCCGCGGCGTGTAGCCCGATCCCATAATGTCACTCAATATAAGGCTCTCAGCCTCACTCAGTCATCACTCTCCAGTCTCGCTCACATGGTCTCACAACACATGAACTAGCCCGGATCAATGATATAATGCACAAAATCGACAAATTACCGAGACTGAGACATGATATGATAGGCTATGACAGGACTGAGTATATAATATCAATGAAACACATGAGATGACAGCAATAAATGACCACTCGGGTCTTTATAGTGTCGGCGTGAAGCCCTAACATAATATCTAGCATGATTTCTAGCATGTTTGCATGTAAACGACCGCTCGGGTCTCAACAGTATCGGCGTGAAGCCTTAATATTAAATTTATCATGATTTCTAACATGTTCGCATTATTCACATTGATAGAAGCACATATATCATCAGGGAATAATCACTAACGGTGCCATGGGATGAACCAAGGCTCAAGTCTCGCGGTGCACGCCCGCACGCCCGTCACTTGGCATGTGCATCACCAATTCTAATCGCATAACAAGTGGTTTGGGGTTTTGAACTTCAGAACCAAGTTTGGAAGCGTTACTTACCTCAATCAAGCCAAAACTCTACTCTGAGATGCTCTCGCCGCTCTCCTCGGCCAAAAATCGCCCCGAGTCTAACTAGAATCAATATTATATCATTAATATATGAAATAGGGACGAAGCCCACATCAAAATTATGGATTTATAACATAAATCCCGAGATTGGCCAAACCCGACCCCCGGGCCCACGTCTCGAAATTCGATAAAAATCACATCACAAGAATCCTCATCCTCACACGAGTCTATACATGCCAAGAATATCAAATTCAGACCTCAAATCCCAAATTTTACCTCTCCAATTTCAAGCCCTAATCTCCCAACTTTCTTCCCTAATTTCCACTAATATCATGATTAAACAATGATAAAATGGTCATAAACACAAGTAGTAAAGCTTAAGTGGCTTACCCAACTGATAACCCTTGATCCCTCTTGAGAAATCACTGCCCAAGCTCAGTTCCCGTCTTCAAAAATAGAGAAACTTAGCAAAATTCGTGAAGAAGACCTTTTTATACTTTCTGACCAGTGCTTTCCGCATCTGCGGTCTCAAAGTCGCTTCTGCGACACCGCACCTGCAGAAAAACCATTGCAGGTGCGGTTTTCACTTAACCCTGGAGTTTCCGCTTCTGCGGTCAGCTTCCCGCTCCTGCGGTCTCACAGTTGCGGTCCTTGTGCGCACCTCCGGTTCTCTAACGCTCCTCAACTCTCCGCATATGCGGCCAAATCTCGCTCCTGCGGGGCTCGCACCTACGGATTGGGTCCGCAGGTGCGGAAATGACAGAAGCAGCAAAGTTCAACTGCTCAACCAAATTCCAAATCCTCCCGTTAGCCATCCGAATTCAACTCGAGGCCCTCGAGGCCTCCACCAAAGATACCAACAAGTAATATACCACTATTCAAACTTATTCCAACCTTTAGAACACTTAAAACAACATCAAAACACCAAATCAACCCATGATTCGAGCTTAAGGACTTTCAAACTTCTGAAATTCACTAACGATGCCGAAACTAACCAAACCTCGTCCGAATGACCTGAAAATTTGCACACACCTCCCAAATGATACTACGAACCTATTCCAAGTTCTGGAATTCCATTCCGACCCTGTTAGATAAAGTTTCACTGCCGGCCGGAAATTGCCAAAAACTCAATTTCGCCAATTCAAGCCTAATTCTACTCCGCACTTCAAAATAACATTCCGAACACACTCCTAAGTCCCAAATCACCTAACGAAGCTATCTGAGCCATAAAATCCACATTCCGAGGTCGTATACCGATAAGTCAACTTCCGGTTGACTTTTCTAACTATAAAGCCAACTTAAGAGACTAAGTGTCTCATTTCTCTCCTCAATCACTACGAACCCGAGCCAACCGTCCCAACACCACATAAAAAATCTGAACAACACATAATAAAGTAGAAATAGGGGAAATAGAGCTAAACTCTCGGAACGGCCGGCCGGATCGTTACATTCTTCAAATATACACAACATTAAGAGTCTTAGGGGAAAAAATATTTTTATGCGGTAAAACCCTTAATTTAAATAAAAACTGATTCACAAATTTATAGTGACAATCATATTTCACATTAATGTTGTACGTCCATACACACAAGGAAAGGAGTTCAAACATAATTAAAGAAAATAATTCTAGTTAAAATAAGGAAATATAAAATAAGTATTAAAATGTTAGTTGATTTCAAAGTACTAAATTTTAGGAAAATAATTAAATGATTGCATTAAAAACTCAAAGGGCTAATTATTAGGAAAACAGTTAAATGCATATTCCTACATATTAAAAAATTAATTAAATGACTACTTTATTTAGTGTGAACTCTATTTTTAAAGGATAAAAAGGCGAACGACATTTCGATAAGGACGTTCCTGCTTTTAATATAGTATAGACAGATATTTGGAATTAAGGGTAATCCTTTTAAATCCACAAAAAGAACTCGCCACATATTTGACAACCGAATTAAAGGTGTAAAAGGAGGAAAAAACCTGGTGGTTTGAGGTTTTAACTAGGTAAATGAAAATTTTATATTTTTATGTTAAAATGAGGGCATTAGCCACCATTGATGAGAGGTTGAGCTCGATACAGAAGATGAGAGAAGAATGAAGAAGAAAGCTTCTTTCATTAACTGCTAAAAAAGAACTCAAAATGAATGTACTGTACACTGTATTTATCTAACCTCCACTAACTAATACAACTGTCATACAACTAACATTCTAACTAACTCTTCTAGAATTGTACTACTTAAATAGCATAGTGTACAACCAATGCATATATTATTCAATTCAACATTCCCCCTCAAGTTGAGAATGAAAAAATATTTTTCATCCCCAACTTGGATAGTAATGTAGCATGTTGTTGGTGTCCCAATGCCTTAGTCAAAATATCTGCAGGCTGCTCTTGGCTAGGAACATACGAAGTTCTGATTAAGCCTATCTGAATCTTTTCTCTTATGAAGTGACAGTCTATCTCTATGTGTTTCGTACTCTCATGGTAGATTGGATTTGCAGCGATCTGTAATGCAGCTTTGTTGTCACAGAATAACTCCATAGGCAACCTCACATTCACCTTTAATTCCCTCAACAAACCATTCAACCAAACCAATTCATCAATTGTATGTGCCATACTTCTATACTCAGCTTCTGCTGAGCTTCTAGAGATGGTATTCTGTTTCTTTGCCTTCCAGGAGATGAGTGAGCTACCAAGCTTGATGCAGTACCCAGTAACGAATTTCCTGGACATGGGACAAGAAGCCCAATCTGAATCACAATATGCTTCTATTCTCTTTTCACTCTTGCTTGAGATCAACAGTCGAAGTCCTGGCTGACTCTTTATGTATCTTACAACATGCAGTGTTGCCTCATAATGTGACTGTTTTGGTGAGTGCATGAACTGACTCAAACACTGGACTGCATAGGCAATATCTGGCCTTGTTATTGTGAGGTACAATAACTTTCCAATCAGTCTTTGGTAACTCCTCCTGTCTTCTAGAGGTTCATCATTTTCAGCAAATTTCAAACACTCATCAAACTCAGTGCTTGTGAGCTTGAGGTTTTGCTCCATAGGTGTGTCCTTTGGTTTTGATCCTGCTAGCCCTGCATCTGAGATTAATTCTAGAGCATATTTCCTTTGAGACATAAGGATACCATCAGTTGATCTAGCAAACTCTATTCCCAAAAAATATCGTAGAGTGCCCAGATCCTTCAGCTTGAAGTTCTTGTGTAATGTTGTTTTTGATTTTTGAATTTCTTCCAAATCATTCCCTGTAATAAGAAAATCATCTACATATACAAGTATTAAAACAAATTTGTCATTCACAGACTTGGTGAACAAGGAATAGTCATATTTACTCTGCTGAAAACCAGCTTTCACCAAAGCTTGTGTCAACTTTAGATTCCACTGTCTGGATGCTTATTTTAACCCATATAAAGACTTAAGTATCCTACATACTTTGGTCTCCCCCTGACTACTAAATCCTTGAGGCAGAGTCATGTATACTTCCTCAGCAAGATCTCCATTCAAAAAAGCATTATGAACATACATTTGAAAAATTGGCCACTGCTGAAGGGAAGCAATAGCAACAACAGTCCTGACAGTGGTAAGTTTAGATACAGGGGAGAAGGTATCATGAAAATCTAGGCCTTCCTGTTGAGTGTATCCCTTAGCGACAAGTCTAGCTTTGAATCTCTCAACATAACCATTTGCATTATAATGAATCTTATACACCCATTTACACCCTATGGGAACCTTTCCTTTAGGTAAGTCAACAACCTCCCAAGTGTGATTATCTTCTAGAGCTTCAATCTCAAGTTTCATAGCCTTAATCCATCTATCATCCTTAATAGATTGGGAATAAGAGGATGGTTCAGTTTCAGTAGAGAAAGAAGTAAGGAAGGCTCGAAAATGTGCAGGTAACTGAGAGTAGGAGACAAATTGATGAAGAGGATGAGAAGTAGTTGGTATTGAGGTTGATGGAAGTGGGGGATGGACATAGTCTGTTAGCCAAATAGGAGGCTTGGTTGTCCTTCCAGACCTTCTAGGAGGAACAAGTGGTTCAGAAGGAGAATTAGTAGTAACAGGAGTAGGATAGACAGTTGGAGAGGAGATAGATGAAGTGTGTTCAAATAATGAGGCAGAATCAGATGGTTGGTGCAAAATGGGAGAAGATGGTTGATTTGAGGTTGGATTAATAGAGGTAGGATTAGAAACAGTTGGATCAAGAGAGGTAATTGGAGAAGAAGGAAAAGAAAATGTTTCAGATGAGATAGGATTGTTAGCAGGACTACAAAGAAAATGACTTCTGGGAAATTTGAAAGGGAAAATAGCTTCCTTGAAGATGAAATCTCGACTGACTAGGAACTTATCAGCTTCAATATCATATACTTTGTAACCTTTTTGAGTAGGAGCATAGCCCATAAACACTCCTGTTACTGATTTAGGAGTAAGCTTGTCATGAAAGTTTGGTTTTGTGGCATAACAAAGGCAATCTAAGGTCCTAAGGTGATCAAGAGAAGGAGAGCATCCATGAAACATCTCATAAGGAGATTTTCCATGTAAAACAGCACTAGGAAGACTGTTTATGATGTATGTTGCAGTTAATATGCAATCTCCCCAAACTTTCAGAGGAATATTAGATGGAATCTTAGGGCTCTACTCATCTCAAGTAAGTGCCTATATTTTCTTTCGACAACTCCATTTTTTTATGGAGTGTAGACACAACTGCTTTGGTGTATAATATCTTTGGATTTGAAGAGACTAGAGCAAAGATTGTTGAAAAATTCAGAGCCATTATCTGATCTGTCTGTTTTTATAGTAGTAGAAAACTGATTGCTAACAAGATTGAGGAAGTCATTCAAGACAACATACACATCACGTTTTAATCTCAAAAGATATACCCAAGTCATTCGAGTATAGTCATCAACAAGAGTAAGAAAGTATTTGAAGCCATTGAAAGTACTGACTCTATAAAGACCCCAGATGTCCATATGAACCAATTCAAAAACAGAATTAGAATATGTAGTGCTACTAGGAAAGGGCAATCTTGTTTGTTTAGCTAGAGGACAAACAATCCATTCATAAGAGTCTGTCTTGCATAGACATTTATTCAAAACAGGAATTTTTTGTAAAACTGATAGGGGGGCATGGCCAAGCATGTGACGCCATACAACACTTGATTCATTCTGAATGGATGAAGATAAGCAGGTGGAATTGGAAGGAACAACAATAGGTGTCAAAGGATTGAAAATGTAGAGTCCACCTCTGTATCTACCAATCCCCTTCACCCTGCCACTGAAGAGGTCCTGAAAGACACAAAAGTCAGGGTAAAAATGAATTGAGCTACTTAGCTCTCATGTGTATTTAGAGACAGATAAAAGGTTGTATTTGAACTTAGGTACATAAAGAACATTGTATATTGTTTCTGAGTTAGGGAGTGTACAAGTGCCTATATGAGTGATTTTAGTAGTATCTCCATTAGGCAAGTGTACTGAGTTTGATTTAGAGGTAGCTGTAGGATTAGACAATAGATTCAGAGATGAAACCATGTGATTTGAAGCCCCAGTATCAATAATCCAAGTAGCTTGGTTAGTATTTGACTCACCTGTCATATTAGCCAATGCTTCTGGTTCCTTTTCCTTGCTTAACATTCTCAGAATTTGCTGGTACTGCTCAACAGTAAATGTGGGGGGATTTGGATAGCACAAGTTATGTTGATTCATAGTGTTCTGCATCTCTTCCTTGACATTCACACTGTGTGGCATAGGAACATGATTATCAAGTACACCTCTCCTTTTGTTGTTGAACTTGTGACCCGGAGGATATCCCACTAGCTTGTATCAGGAATCCTTTGAATGTCCCTTCATTTTGCAATAATCACATTGTAGGTTGAAATTCTTCCTTGGCCTCATACCAGCATTAGCAGCAATCAAGTGACTGTTATCAACTTCCATAGGTGCACTGCCTAAAATCCCATTGTGTCCTGTTAATCCACTAGTCATCCTTTGATTCTCTTCCTGAATAAGCATAGAGTATGCCTGATCAAGTGAAGGTGTAGGGTGCATCATCAAAATTTGACTTCTTTGTGGTGCATAGGTTTCATTTAGCCCCATCGGAAACTTCACTAGTTTTTGTGTATGCAGAAATTCAACAAAGGTCCTGGACCTTTCACAGTCACAGCCAGGAAAAGGAATGATCGACTCAAATTCATCCCACAAATCATTTAATTTCGAAAAATAGATGGATATACTAGAAATTCCTTGAGTTAGATAGCTGATTTCCTTATCCATGTGGTAAATCTTAGATGCATTTATTTTATCAAAACGATTTTTTAGGCCTTCCCAAACCTTTTTTTCATTGGATGAAAAAATATCGCCTTAGTTCCTTCGACACAGAGCTCATGATCCACGATTGGACTATTGCATTACATCGGTCCCATTGATGTAATCGAAACAGATCTGCCTCGTAATCTTCTCGCACACAGCTTCCATTTATGAAACCGATTTTGTTTTTCACCAATAGCGACATTTTCATCGATCGACTCCATTCTGAGTAATTTTCTGTTCCTATCAGCAATTGTTGAACTAGCGATACACCAGGCGTGTCGGACGGATGAACGTATAGAGGATCATTGCAATCAAGTAATTGATTGTTTGCATGTGAAGTTCCAGTTGTATTTTGAGCCATTTTGGCAGAAAAAAATACAAAATCAGAAGTAAAATTAGGGTTTTTTGAAGAAGGAGAAACGATTGGGAAAAAAAAAAGAGAAGAGGTAAAGAGACAGACGAATTCCAAAAACTTATTGATTTATAAGCTCGGATCGCAGTTAACACTGCTCTGATACCATGTTAAAATGAGGGCATTAGCCATCATTGATGAGAGGTTGAGCTCGATACAGAAGATGAGAGAAGAATGAAGAAGAAAGCTTCTTTCATTAACTGCTCAAAAAGAACTCAAAATGAATGTACTGTACATTGTATTTATCTAACCTCCACTAACTAATACAGATATCATACAACTAACTCTTCTAGAATTGTACTACTTAAATAGCATAGTGTACAACCAATGCATATATTATTCAATTCAACATTTTATAGCACAAGATCAATTAATTTTCCTCGAATAACAATACAAGCAACGACAGGCCAATAAATAAAGTAAGAGATATATCTTGAAATGGGACAAAAACATACTGCATAGCTTATGTAGGAAATGCTGCTATGAAACCCCACAATCTATTTGGATGAAATGAAACAAATACAATATATTTAATTCAACTAAGTATTAATTAAACAAAATTATTTCCACTTTGTTGATTAACGTGAGACCTCCCTCTAAAAAAAATGGTTATAGCACAAAGATAAGAAGGTTCGCCGCTCAGACAAGAATCTTGGCTCTGAGATTAAGGCATGTGAAGATCTAAAAGACCAGTTTTCAATTTGCTTAGAGTAAATTATATATGATTTTTTGCAACGTTAAAAGTTGGATAGCTGACGGTAGTTAATATTTGTTATTTTTTATTTCTGTCGATATTGCGATAAAGTACTCGATTTTTGGGAGAGGTAGCACAAATAGTGGAGCATATTATGCTAGGTTGTCTCCAAGTAAATTGGGTTTTGTGGTCCTTTTTGGATTTTTATGAACTCTTGCTGATCTATTTATTTCTTATCTACTCCTGCATACTTTCTAATTCTATTTTTCTTCTTCTTCCTAAGACTGATTATTGGCCAATCAGTATTTAATATTAAGACATCTTACTTTGTTTTGGTCACTCAACTATCCACAATTATCTCCTAAAGTCACTTTACTTTTGTTTGTAACAACAAAGTCATTGAATTATGTCTATTGCACTCAAAAGGCCACTCAACTAGATTTTTCAAATTTTGGATTGCCAAATACCTATTTTACCCTCTAAATTATAACATTTATCTTCTTTTTATTTTTTTAAACTTTTTAATATTATGATTTCCCCTTTTTAATTTATACTATGGACTTCCCTATATAATAAATAAATACTATTTATAAATTTAAAAAATAAAAAGTATTTAAGTATATATAATGCTGAAATAACAAAATAATGAGCATAGTAAACAAAAGTAATTAGAATAATTTATTAGTAATAATAATTTTAGTATTAACAACAAAAATTCAAAAATTTATTTACAAAATTTAGAATGAAAGAAAATAAAGGTTGCAAAATATATATTCCATGCACGTTATAAAAATAATTATTTAAATAAGAGTATTTTTATAATATACATTATATATTCTTGAAAATTATGCTCAATTATATTAAATATATTCCATGCACGTTATAAAAATAATTATTTAAATAAGAGTATTTTTATAATATACATTATATATTCTTGAAAATTATGCTCAATTATATAATTATGTTTCTACCAACTTTCCGACGACACAAAGTTATGTCACCAAAAAGTAGGGGGTTATCTGTATAGGGTAAAATATGCTATGTTAAGTCGTGCATGGAATAGTGCATGGAATATATTTAATATAATTGAGCATAATTTTCAAGAAAATAATATGTATTATAAAATTTCCTTTTATTTAAATAATTATTTTTACGTGCATGGAATATATATTTTACAGCCTTTAATTTATTTTATTCTGAATTGTGTAAATAAATTTCTAAATTTTTGTTGTTAATATTAAAATTATTATATTCTAATTAATTATTTTACTATGCTCATTATTTTGATTCCAGCATTATAAATGCTTAAATACTTTTTATTTTTTTAATTTATAAAAAGTATTTATTGATTTTTTAGGTAAGTCCATAATATAAATTAAAAAGGGAAAATTATAATATTAGAAAGTTTAAAAAAATAAAAGAAGATAAATATTTATATTTTAGAGGGTAAAATAGGTATTTGGCAATCCAAAATTTAGAAAATCTGGTTGAGTGACATTCTGAGTGCAATATGCATAGTTCAGTGACTTTGTTGTTACAAACGAAAGTAAAGTGACTTTAGGAGATAATTTGGGATAGTTGAGTGACCATTTGAGTAATGGACTCAAAAAAAAGGTTAAAGAGTACTTTAAAGGATTAGCTTATTCACGGTCAATGTCTAAATTTGTGTCTTCACATAAATATTGATTTATCACAAAATGTAGTTATATATATATACATTCCCATAGTATCAATTTACTGGGCGCTACATATATATTTTTGGGTGCGTAATTAATTCTCTTCAACTTAACAGATAAATGTAACATAATCCAAATGGTGAAAAGAAAAATGTGCATATTGGATGAGAGATCACACGAAAAATAATTTCCATTGTAAACATGTACACGTTTTGACCTATAGTTTCACAAGTATTTTGAAAAATAATTTTCATTATAAAAAGACTGAAATGCAATTGATAGTTGCTCAAATATTTCATTTGAATGGAGAGAAGATCATGCATGTTTGAAAATATAAGGACCACAACAACACATGGAGTGTTTAAATCTTGTGGCAGTGACATTCTCCCCCC
>ML293154.1:31468-86040 GCA_005239495.1 Nicotiana undulata
ATATATATATATATATATATATATATATATATATATATATATATATATATATAGTTCCTCCAACACGTACTCCTGTTTTTCCTTTTTTTTTGTGGGTTACAATTTAACAATTAATTACGAAAACATTTGATTCGAAAAGAAAACTAGAGTCAAATTTCAAACAAAAATTGGAAGTCCTACGACATGCGCTTAGTAGGCTCATGGCCATGCACTTTATGAATTTCTTCATAAAAGAATGTGAACTATGTGACATTGAGCAGATTTGCCCATAGTTAATACTTCGGCACAAACATGCCCCTCCCGTCCAATAGTTTATTGGAACCCGCCAATTAGCCTTTCTGCCTTTGGACGACATATTTGCTCCCTCGCGTATAGTCTATAGAGGCATATCTGGCCTAGCTAGTAAAGTTCTTGTATTGCATATTGTTTTATCAAGAGATTATGATAAACATCTCTTTTTCCTTGTGATTTTTTCCCAGTAGATTAGGATCGTCGATGTAGGCACACTTGTAGTCAATTTTTGTTTTGTTGCAGAAAAACAATGTGTGATACTGCGAATGGAAATGGAAAATAAATAAATTGCTCTTATTAGTGAAATCAATCTTTTAAAGGAAAATGTGGACGCTATTCAGCTTGAAAGCATAAATTTAAAGGAATTAGTAGCTAAGTTTGAGGCTGCTTCTTATATTAAAATAATGGTGGAAGATTTGGAAATACGAGGGAAAAATATTTCTTTTGTTATTGGGCATGATGGATGTAATTGCATTTCGTTGTTTCAGTTGTATAATTTGGATGCACTGTAATATAATGGTGGGTGTTTACCTCGAAAATAGTAGTAACAATTAAATTTGATTTGTGATTGTAAAAATACGTGATCTATTCCAATACTAGTGAACAAAAAATAACATTAAGTATAAAAGAGAAGAATTGATGAACCAAACTAGCGTTGCTAAGGCAATGGGGACCTCGAGCTCGATATTCTCGGAGGCCTCAAGGTGGGTTAAGAATAATAAAGCAAGAACAATAAAGTAAAAACTATAAAGCTGAAGAATAATTCTGAACACACTAAACGAGAAAAGTAAGGTAGTATATTTCTTTTGCAGTGATAAGATAATGTTTACAAATGATTGGGGTCCCCATTATATAGGAGGAGAAATCCCAAATAAAGTATCTTTCTATTTACAATAGAAAATCCTACCTAGTACGGATTCGTACGAACCTATTCCAAAATTTACGCCCTGACCTTTGTGCCCTTAAGAAATTCCCGCTCTTTCTTGAGTGTCATCGAAATAATACTATCTCGAGATAGATCGTGGCAGGCCTTCGATTCGTTCCTTCGATATATACGATTTCCAGCCAGCTTTGACCCTACTTCGAACTGCCCGAACCCGAACTCGGAGTATGATTAAGACCTCGAAATCAGGCTCTCCGATTTCGACCGTATACAGATAGTCCTCGCGTTTCTTAGAATGTAAAGATAAGAAATGATTCGATTCGTGACCCTTCGATGCCCCAGTCATGATGTCAGACTCGTGAGGTCAGCGGTTGGCGTGACTGAAAAGTCGTGCACGGGTCACATCTACACAATTTTGGAAAAGTCATTAATTAAAACCGGCTAGTGGCCAGCTGTTTAGCTTCTCCAACGCGCACAAGTGGCCTTTATAAATACTTCAACTCATTTCTTTGCAAACTTTACTCTCCTTTGCATACTTGAACCTGCTATCTTCTCATTCTCTCAGCGTTTATCCCTCTCTTGTGCCTATTTTACCATCACCTTTCCTCTTTTTCTTCTGAACTCACAACAACAATGGCAAAAACCTCCAAGACAGTTCCACAGAAATAGAAGGCTTCTTCGTCTTCACGCCCATCTAAGAGTAAAACGGCGGCACCTCCTCGCATTGAGGAGTGCACCCCCGAGCCTTGTGATACGTCTTTCAATTTTAAAATCGATAGACCTGCTTCGGTCCCGGGGCGGTGTGAGCCCATGTCTCGGTATATTAGTCTAATAACCGAGCTCAAACAGGTGAAGGCGGACTGCCGTTGGGATGACAAGGTGGTCGTGGAGATTCCTTCACCCAAAGAGGATATCATCTCTTATAAAGTTGGGTTCCTAAGTGTGTATACCTACCCATTCACCACAGACCCTTCTCTATCTCTACTAGATCCAGTGATTCTCGACTTCTGTCGACAGTACCAAGTGACACTTGGTAAAATTTACCCTTCCTTCTGGTGGATTGTTCACCTGATTAGGTACTTCTCGAGCAAGGTCAAGGGGGTGTCTTTCACCCTTGACCATCTGATCAGGCTATACAGCCCTCGTCTCTATCGAGGTGGCATAATAAAATTGCAACGTCGATCCTCGAAATCATTCTTTTCCAGCATCGACGATGATAAAGACCGAGGGTGGATGAGCCGCTTCATTCGAGTCAGGATCTCCGACCCGATTCCCGCTGAAAAGATGTCGTTCCTCGAGGAATGGAATATGAAGCATAAGTACAGACTTATCGAGTGTGTTTCATTATTTAGACATTTCCGTTTTCCTTTGAACTGACTCCTTTTTTATGATGATGCTTTCGATTGGTATCCAGGTGCGGTTGCGGACCTCATGGGCGCGATTTGGCCAAAGGCCGATGGGAAGCCAAAACCCACAGTGAGTTCTCATTATTTGCATATCTAAGTCCCTTAGTGAAATAATCCTTAGAAAAATACTTAACTTTGTGTTTGTGCTGGCCTTGGAGATGTTGTTTCAATGAGGTCATCCCTACCCGATGAGGCAGAAACCCCTAAGCCCGCCAAAGACAAGAAAAGGAATAAGGTCGCCGGTGAACTCACCGAAGCCAAAGAAAACAAAAGTTCGAAAACCTAAGGCCGATACAGTGGCCTTAACTCCAGAAACTATCGAACGTCTTTGTGATGAGGACGAAGAGGGAGATGATGCTGGGGGAGAAGATGATGACCGCCCATTAGTGATTATGGGAAGAGAAAGCATTGATGCTTCAAAGGCTACTGATCTGAAGGCTGCTTAACCGAAGGCTGCCGATGCGGTTCAATCTCAAGCTGAGGAAGTATCTAAGGGAAGCTCGGGCGAAGTCCCCGAGCCGACTGGTGATAAGAGCACGCCTTGTCCTGAAGGGAATTTGGTCGATGAGCTCGGAGGGCCCAACCCTGAGGCTCCTCGAAGGCGGTTGAAAGCCCCGATTGAACCACTCAGGGTAATTGATGTGGATGACTCTTCTCCACCCAGCCCGTCATTTTCTGCGGGGCAAATACGGGATGCCCAAGATATGAGGACTCCTGATATGGGAACATCCCACGAGGAGAATGACATCTTCGGAGAATGCCTCTTCGAGATCGAGGAGGGCCCCGACCTTGACGCATCGTTCATCTTTGAAGAGGCTAAGAAGCATCGAAAGCAGGTAAACTTTGCCTAAGCAACTGTGTTTAGAGTTTGATTTTTGCCTTTCTAACTCCCTTTCTTTGTGATAAGGCTGTGATGATCCATTACCAAGCTTTTTCCAAGTCTCGGGCTGAGCTTGCCCAATGTGAAGATGAGCTCAGGAAGCTCATGTCATAGTCAGACGAACTCAAGGCTCTCTATGCCAAAAGAGAAGGGGAACTCAACGATCTTCGAGCACGTTCGGAGAAGGCTTCCCAAGAGCGGGCTGAGTTTGTCGAACAAGTAATATAGCCTTTGTGGGCTTATTTTATGCTTACTTGTTTTGGTGTCTAATGCTTCAACTCTATTTTTGCAGCTTTAACAGAAGGCCGACCTGGTGGAGCAACTCACGGAGGAGCTTAAGACCAAAGAGGCTGAACCCCTCGGGTGGAAGCAACGTATGGATCGTCTGGACTCCGAGAAGGAAACTCTTCAGGAAAAGCTGACCTCGGCTGACCACCATCTTCAGAGTGCAAAAGTGGAGAGCCGTAAATTTAAGGAGCTTCACACTGAGACTGCCGCTGAATTATCTAAGGTCATGTCCGAAGCTGATGCGTCGTGTCCTTGTATCGAATCGATGTTGTTGCTGCTGCTAATGCTCGGGCTAAGGAGGTATCTGCTGCAGCCGAGCTTAAGCTAACATATGTAACCAATCACGTTCGGTTGGAAGCTCGAAGGCAAACTCCCGAGGAGGTGCATGCTAAAGGCTTTGACCTTTCTGCCGAAATCGAGAAGGTAAAAGATTTAGAAGAAGAGGCAGCTGCATTGCTCTCCACCGATGAGGATTCGTCTAGTGGCTCCGAGAGTGGGGGAGACGAGGCTGAAGTCCCCGATGAGGAAGAGACCCCCGAAGACCAGGCTACCGAACATCACTCTCCCGGAGATGTGACTCTTGTGGGCACTACTTCCGAGCAAGTGACCCCAAAAGTAGGTTAGGTTCTTTTGTATTCTTTTGTGAGAGGGCCCTATGTGGGGCTTTTGTAACTGTACTTTTGAATCATCTTTTGAATAGAAATAACTTTCTGCTTCATCTTTGTTTCGTGTTAAATTCCGTTTTGTCTTCATTTGTGAAGCGAAACTTGGTGTTGTAGGCAATCGATCCGATTATTGGACTTAGAATATAATACCCTTAGGTTTTGTATTTGATCGACGATCGACCATGGGTTACCTTGTAAGGTTCAATCTTCGAGCTGAGCTTTTAGATTGGTTCGACGCTAGCTCGGGGCGAAGGGACTTTTGAGTCCGAGCTAAGCAAGGTCTCGAGCACGGTGTGCTCCAGCCTTTAAGCTCTTTAAATATTATCCCTTAGGCTTTTAAACATCGGCCCATAGGCTCTTTAGGTTGGGCCGATTTGGCCTCTAAAAAGGCTTTGATTTTTCCCTCTTTCCGGCAAAAGACTTAGTGAAAATTTTGGTATGCCTTAGCATGTTTTTTTTGTATTCATACTCGTTGGATTTTTCGAAGGTTCGATCGATTGGAACCTCATTTGTAGTTCGTCGTGTAACGATAGTTGAATACCTTTTGAGGTTTTTTCGAAGGTTGATATTATCAAAGCCTCTGAATTATTCGAGGGCTGGTTTTATCGAAGCCCTTTTTGCTTTTGTCGAGGGTAGCCTGGTTTAACCGGTTTTTCAAAGTGCTTTGAAGGCCTTTAGTTTTATGGCGGAAGTCGGACGTCTTTAAGCCGCATTATTTTGGCCGTAGCCTTTTTGTATGACCGCAGTCTTTTCTATGGCCGTAGCCTTTAGACCCCGAGTATGATGGCCTTGGCCTTTACATCGAGGGGATGCCTCTTCGAGGTTTTATGAGTTCGAGTATGCCTCATTGAGGTCTTATTAGTATGCCTCTTTGAGGTCTTATGAGTTTGAGTTTCCGATGGCTTGATGCATTGACTTTCGATGACAATCCCCGAGTACTCAGGGTGGTAGTCGTTTCTTGTAAAATGAAGTTTCGTATAATAATAGACTTCTCTTGAGACACAAAGTGTTTTGATATAATAAGAATGTTTCTTCGAATAATTGGTACATGTGTACATGATTTTCCGTTGGGTGCTCGACTGCTCTACATGGACACGGTTAATTTGACCGTTTGGCCCATTACATCATTTTCCTATAGAGGCCCTCTTTGGCTTGAATTGTTTTCTTCGGAAATGTAACCTCCAAGGGTGATGCCCCCTAGTATTCGAGGTTGATTGAAAAGAAGCCCTGAATACTTGTTGAATTTCCCTTAGGTAGCATATAAGTGTTGCCTCGTTAAAAACCTTACCGGTAAAACCCATTTGGGATAAAACCCGATCTAAGGAAAAAAGAGTGCAACGCATGCTTTAAAGCCCAAGGTCTTCGAGTTGAAGGGTGCTTCGATGTCTCTAATTGAACATCTGCAAGGAGTTAGTTTTAGAAATAATTGAAAAAAGGGGGAATGTCATACCTCAACAATAATATCGTTTGAGTAGCGATATATTCCATTTGTTTGGTAGTTTCTCATCTTCCATTGTGCCAAGTTTGTAGGATCCTTTTCCCATGACTCCGAGGACTCGGTACAGTCCTTCCCAATTAGGGCCTACTTTCCCTTCGTTTGAGTCTCGAGTATTGAGGGTGACTTTCCTTAAGACTAAGTCCCCGACTCTGAAATGGCGAAGGTTTGCCCTTCTGTTGTAATACCTCTCAATCCTTTGCTTTTGTGCGGCCATTAGAACTAGTGCAACTTCACGTTTTTCGTCCAGTAGTTCGAGGCTAGTGTTCATGGCCTCGTGGTTCGAATCCTCAGTGGCATGCTGAAACCTGACGCTAGGCTCTCCGAGCTCAACCGGAATCAATGCTTTGGACCCATATACCAAAGAAAATGGGGTTTCCCCTGTGCTCGACTTTGATGTCGTTCGATATGCCCATAGTACCTTGGGCAATACTTCTCTCCATTTCCCCTTTGCATCATCCAACCGTTTCTTCAAGTTTTGAATGTTGGTTTTGTTTGTGGACTCGGCCTGACATTTGCGCTTAGGTGATAGGACGTTGATAGAATCATTTTGATTTTATGATCTGCGAGGAATTTCGTCACTTTGCTGCCGATGAACTACTTCCCATTGTCGCATACTATCTCGGCGGGTATCCCGAACCGGCATATAATGTGATCCCATATGAAATTGATGACCTCCTTTCTCTTATTTTCTCAAAGGACTGTGCTTCTACCCATTTTGAGAAGTAGTCGGTCATAATCAAAATAAATTTAGTTTTACCTGGCGTCGTTGGTAGAGGGCCGAAGATGTCCATCCCCCATTTCATGAATAGCCATGGGGATAGGACCGAATGGAGTTGTTCACCTGGATGATGGATTATCGGTACGAACCTTTGGCATTTATCACACCTTCGAACATCATTAGTATATTTTTCCATGCTATACCAATAATATCCTACTCTGATCACCTTTCGAACCAAGGAATCGGCACCAGAGTGATTCCCTCAAGTGCCTTCGTGGATTTCTCGTAGTACATAATCGGCGTCCCCCGATCCCAAGCACACTGCCAGTGGTCCGTTAAAGGTTCTTTTATATAATGTTCCATTTTCATCGAGTGAGAATCGAGCTTCTTTGGCTTGTAAGGCCCTCGACTCCTTTGGGTCCGAGGGGAGCTTCCCGTGCTTCAAGTATCCGACGTACTTGTTCCTCCAATCCCACGTCAAACTTGTTGAATTTATTTCCACATGGATTTCTTCGACTATCGACCTCGACAATTGGACGACAGTCCTCGGGACAATGTCATCTTCTTCGACCGATGACCCCAAATTTGCAAGTGCATCGGCCTCGCTATTCTGTTCTCCAGGCACATGATCCAGTGTCCATTCCTTGAAGCGATGTAATGACACTTGAAGTTTGTCTAAGTATCTTTGCGTTCTATCTTCTCAAACCTCTAAGCTCCCATTCACTTGGTTTACTACCAAAAGAGAGTCGCATTTGGCCTCAATGACCTCTGTTCCTAGGCTCCTGGCTAGTTCGAGACCTGCAATCATGGCCTCATTGTTAGTCAATTTCGATGTTTTTATAGATTGTCTAATAATGTTGCCCGTAGGCGGTTTTAAAACTATACCGAGACCGGACCCTTTCACATTTGAGGTACCGTATGTGAAGAGGGTCCATATCTCCGATGATGTGCCCATTTTTAGCAAGAGTTCCTTTTCTACTCTGGGCACGAGGGGAGGCGTGAAATCAGCCACAAAGTCTGCCAAAATTTGAGACTTGATAGTTGTTCGGGGTTGATATTCGATATCATACCCCCAAGTTCGATGGCCCATTTGGCCAATCGGCCTGATAATTCGGGCTTATGCAAGATATTTCGAAGAGGATATGTAGTCAATACACATATAAAATGACATTGAAAATATGGTTTCAACTTCCTAGATGCACTTACTAGTGCAAGAGCCAACTTCTCTAAATGTGGGTACCTGGTTTCAGCGTCTCTTAAGGTCCGACTTACATAATAAATAGAAAATTGCTTACCTTGTTCTTCTAGAACCAACACGCCACTTACCGCTACCTCGGACACGGCTAAATACAATTAGAGTTTTTCATCCTCCTTCAGAGTATGAAGCAAGGGTGGGCTTGAGAGATACCGTTTTAATTCTTCTAAGGCTTGTTGACACTCCGGATTCCATGTGAAGTTGTTCCTCTTCTTGAGTAGGGAAAAGAAATGGTGACTTCGGTCCGATGACCTCGAGATAAATCAACCTAAGGTAACTATCCGTCCGCTTAGCCGTTGCACAGCTTTCACATTATTCATAACGGTGATTTCCTCGATGGCTTTGATTTTATCGGGGTTGATCTCGATCACCCTGTTCGATACCATGAACCTAGAAACTTGCCTGAGCCAACTCTAAAAGTGCATTTCTCGGGGTTTAGTTTCATGTTGTACTTTCTTAGGATATCGAACGTTGCCTGCAAATGAGTCAAATGGTCCTCTACGCGCAGGGACTTAACTAGCATGTCATCAATATAAACTTCCATAGATTTGCCTATTTGATGTTCGAACATTTTATTAACTAAGAGTTGATATGTAGCTCTTGCATATTTTAGCCCGAAAGGCATTACATTATAGCAATATGTACCATACTTCGTGATAAACAAAGTCTTTTTCTGGTCCTCCGGGTTCATTTGAATTTGATTGTACCCGGAGTAGGCATCGAGAAATTAAGGATCTCATGTAGCATCGATTAAACGATCGACGTTGGGCAGTGGGAAGGAATCCTTAGGGCATGCTTTGTTTAAATCTTTGTAGTTGACATACATTCTAATTTTGTTTCCCTTTAGGGACTACCACTACGTTAGCTATCCACTCGGGATATTTTACTTCCCTAATGGATTCTATCTTAAGGAGTTTGGTTACCTCATCTTTGATGAATGCGTGCTTTACCTCGGATTGAGGCCTCCTCATTTACTTTACCTGTTTAAATCTGGGATCGACACTTAGTCGATGGGTGGTTATCTCAGGTGGGATCCCTGTCATATCTAAGTCGGACCAAACAACGCAATCAATGTTATCGATAAGGAACTGAATGAGTTTTACCCTGAGTTGGGGAGTTAACCCCGTTCCCAGGTATACATTTTGTTCCGGAAGATGCTCGATCAATACCACCTGATCGATCTCCTCGACCGTGGACTTCGTCGCATTTGATTTCTCGGGGGAAACGAAGGCTCGAGGGGTAAGGAAATCTTCTTCTTCGTCCTCGACCACCTAATCCTCGATCACCTGCTCCTCGGGCTCAGCTGAGGACATGGGCTATGATTGCTATTCTGCTACCTGTTTGTTCTTGGCGTCAATACTAGCGCCAAGGCATGGACTGCAAACATCTCCTTAGCTGCATGTTGCTCCCCATATACCGTTTTCACTCCATCTTTTGTTGGGAACTTCATCATTTGATGAAGTGTTGATGATACTGCCCTCATGTTGTGGATCCAAGGCCTTCCCAACAAAGCATTATAATTCATGTCTCATTCAATGACATGAATCTTTGTGTCCTTCATGGTTCCATCCACGTTGACTGGGAGGATGATTTCCCCCTTCGTTGTTTCACTTGCCATGTTAAAGCATTCAAGACTCGAGATGCTATTATGATTTGGTCAAGCAGCCCGAGCTGCTCCACGACCCTCGACCTGATTATATTTGTCGAGCTACCTGGATCCATGAGAACACGTTTAACTTGAACTTTATTTAAAAGGATAGAAATTACCAGTGCATCGTCGTGAGACTGAGATAAGCCCTCAGTGTCTTCCTCGTTGACTGTAAGGGTGTCCTCGGGAACGTTGTCCCGAATCCGCTTCTCCCTTGCGATTGATACTTTGGTACGTTTGAATATGGGTCCCTGTGGGACGTCGACTCCGCGATGATTATGTGAATGATATGTTGGGGCTCCTCTGGTTCGTTCTCCCTGATAGCGTCTCTTTCCCTGAAGTAGTTCTTGGCCCGGTTACTAAGAAATTCCCGAAGATGCCCCTCGTTGAACAATCGGGCTACTTCCTCTCTGAGTTGACTGCAATTCTCGGTCTTGTGCCTGTGAGTAACATGGTACTTGCACATCAAGTTGGGGTTCCTTTGAGAAGGATCTGTCTGTATGGGCTTAGGCCATCTGGCATCTCTAATTTTACTGATGGCTGAGATGATACCCGAGGCATCGACGCTAAAGTTATATTCTGATAATGTGGGTGCCTCCACCGGTCTTGAGTGCCTATCGAACGCGGTCTTACTCATGAGTCCCCGTGAGTTTTAACCTCGATCTGCTCTTCGATCATTCCGAGGTATGTTACGCCTCAAAGTGTTCCTTCCGTCTTCACCGTATGGCTGATATCTTTCTTTATTTGGCCTTGGCTCCGTGTCTGCATCTCTTGACTCCTTTGCTGTCAACCTGCTTGGATAAACCGAGCCCGAGGGAGCTATGAACTGGTCATCTTTGACCCTGATCTTTGACTGGTATCTATTACGTACATCCGCCTAAGTCACGGCGGGATACTCGATCAAGTTCTGCTTCAACTGCCTCAAAGCTATCGAACTCCGTTCATTTAGCCCCAGAGTGAAATCTTGTACAACCCAGTCATCGGAGACTGGTGGTAACTCCATTCGTTCCAGCTGGAACCGAGATACAAATTCCTTCAACATGTCGTTCTCCCTTTGCTTGATTCTGAATATATCTGACTTCCTTGTTGCAACCTTTATGGCACCAGCATGTGCCTTCACAAACGAATCTGCCAACATAGCAAAAGAATTGATTTAGTTCGGGGCCAGGATATGGTACCAAATCATGGCTCCTTTAGACAGAGATTCTCTAAACGTTTTCAACAAAACAGACTCGATTTCATCGTCTTCCAAATCATTTCCTTTTATACCACAAGTATATGTGGTGATGTGCTCGTTGGGATCGGTAGTCTCGTTATATTTGGGTATGTCCAGCATGCGGAACTTCTTCAGAATGGGTTTTGGGGCCGCACTTGAGGGGAAAGGTTTTTGTACAAACTTCTTTGAGTCTAGTCCTTTCAAAACCGGAGGTGCTCCCGGTATTTGGTCGACCCTCGAGTTATACGTTTCCGCCTTCTTATCGTTGTCCTCGATCCTCTTTCTCCTGAATCGATCCTCTTTGTGAGTTCCTCGAGCATTCTCACGACGGTGCGGTCAGCTCCCGACCCATTGTTGCTTGACCTCTCCGTAGCTGGTCCAGCTCGATGAGTAGTTTCTGGTCCTGCTATGCTCAAAGTCTTTTGTTGGCTTTGCAATTGAGCGAGAACAACTTGTTGTGCTTGCAACATTTCAAAAATCACTTGTAGACTGACTTCTCTTTCTCCTCGAGCATGTGTCCTTTGGGCATCGAGATGGTCCTCCAACATCAGTGCCCAAGTCGACGTTCAAAGCAATGTGTGAGCCAACGTCGACTGGGTTAGGTGCTGGTGCCACCCCAGGGTTAAGCGGTGGCACACCGGTCCCTGAAACTGTTGCATTATTTTCTCCAAGGAATCCGAGGCTGTCGTTACCATGTACTGGTGCGTGTGCTGAGTTTGACATATTTTAGCCTGAAATCAAAGAATCTTTGACAAGAAAAAAGTGTGAAGAATAACGCGTGTTATCAAAAAACTAGTACTAAAATAAGCACTATTATCTTTAGCCCCACGGTGGGCGCCAAACTATTTACCTCGAAAATAATAGTAACAATTAAATTTGATTTGTGGTTCTAAAGATACGTGATCTATTCCAATACTAGTGAATAAACAAATAAAATTAAGTATAAGAGAGAAGAATTGATGAACCAAACCAGCGTTGCTAATGCAATGGGGACCTGGAGCTCGATATTTTCGGAGGCCTCGATGTGGGTTAAGAATAATAAAGCAAGAACAATAAAGTAAAAGCTATAAAGCTGAAGAACAATTCTGAGGCACAATAAACGAGAAAAGTAAGGTAGTATATTCTTTTTGCAGTGATAAGATGATGTTTACAAATGATAAGGGTCCCCTTTATATAGGAGGGGAAATCTCAAATAAGGTATCTTTCTATTTACAGTAAACAAATCCTATTGGTATAGTTGTATAACCACCTAGTACGGATTCGTACGGACCTATTCCAAAATTTACGCCCTGACCTTTGTGCCCTTAAGAAATTCCCGCTCTTTCTTGAGTGTCATCGAAATGATACTATCTCGAGATAGATTGTGGCAGGCCTTCGATTCGTTCCCTCGATATATGCACTTTTCAGCCAGCTTCGACCCTACTTCGAACAGCCCGAACCTGAACTCAGAGTATGATTAAGACCTCAAAATTGGGCTTCCCGATTTCGACCTTATACACACTGGGTGGATTGTAATTGCAAACGTTTTTGATAATTTGGGATGCAATGACATTTTGTGCCATATTGATGGAATGAAATGCAATGTCATTATATATGTAATTTAAATTACACATAATGGTTTGATTCAGTTTCAAAATGCAGTGCCTAAAGATAGTGGTTGGCTACAAAATGTAATACCAAATATAATTGCACAAACTGAGAATTGTTGGTGGAATAATATGCAGTTCAAGAACTTTACTAGGCCAAATATACCCTTGGACTATGAGCGAGTGAACAAATATGACTTTCAATATCTAATTGGTGGATTCGCTAAACGAAGGACATGAATAAATCAGGTATTTAACAAGAAATATATATGTGCCAAAGTATTAACGACAGACAAATAAATCCAATTTCACATAATTCAGGTGCACATTCGGCCATTTTCCATTAAAAAACATCACCATTTGATTAATTTATACACCATATCTGAAACTTTGAATTAGTTTAATTAGAGACATCAATAATATAATAGATCACTAAAACAAGATCATATACAACTAAGTAGAGGAGCAACCTCATACTTTCTGGGCCAGAAATTCACGATATTGTAAACTTCGTTCCTCATCTAGGAATTCTCACATGTGAAAAAGAAAAAAGTAAGAAAGGTAAAGCAAGTAGAATGGCAGGTAGAATCCTCTTCATACCAAAATCGATACGACTTTTTTTAACTTTGAGAAATCAAATCCAGTCACCATATAAGGACATAAAAAAATGACTGTTATCTATGTATTTTTCTCAAATCTGGGTTATGCTTATGATAATTTCTTGCAGAGGAGGACCACTACAAAAATTTCAGCCATAGTAGTGTTGTACCTATCAACTGATAATGACTTTCCAATTTTTAAAAATCTAGGCTATCATGATTTGATCAGCTGTTAATGTATGTGTTGTAAACTGCAATTTCTGCACAATCTGGGCCTCTTGATGGGTGTGTATATATATAGAGGTTAACTTATACAGTCAAATCTTTCTATAACAACGTCGTCTGTTCCGAATATTTTTGGATGTTATAGCGAAATGCTATTATAGAGAACATATATAACATAACATAAAAATTTGTTTCGAAAAAGCTTAGCCTTTATAGTAAATTGTCATTATATATGGATGACGTTATAGAGAGGTCTGATTGTATATGTAAAAAGATTACATTATCAACTTACCTAAAGGATAATTACAAATAATCGTTCGATATAGTTACCTGAAAAAAGGATACTTTATCTATGACAACGAATAATATAAAAGTCTTTACAACACTAACATGCACAAGTTTTTTGGGCCTTTTTTATTTTTAGTCTGCGGCAAAAACTATTTATATTCGATAGCTGAAAGAGTGTAACATAATATACATAATGTATATACAAAAATATATTTCTTCCGGTCCAAAATAAGTGATTGTTGGGTGTTTTCACACAGATTAAGAAATCTACTTTTTAATATTAATTAGCAATAAAATTACCTTAATCTAAAATAATTACTTATTTCGACTGTTATTTTGAAAGCGACTATACAGTGTCATTTTTCCAAAGTTTTATGTGTGTGTTATATCGAGTGTGTTTGTATAAATTGTCATTAAATGGTCTTTATAGCATTTGGTCTACTGTAGTTGTATGACACTCACGACTCATTAGAACATATTTACAGTTGTCTATTGTACCATTGGACAACTCTTTAGTCCTCAAAAATTAAATTACCCAACCAACAACTATTTCGATTTCAGCTATGCACTAATAGCGGGAAGCGACATCCCCATTTATTACTGTGCAAATTTACTTACTTTCACGTCCACGTCCCACAAATGAAGATTAATTTATTATTCAAAGTGAAACGTTCCATATTTTGAGTTTCTGGTACAATATTTCCCAGTAACATTTGTTGCTTATAAGAGTAGATGAAACTTTGTTTATTTGAACCCTCAACTTAATATAATAAATCAAATAAAGCAGTATATCTCCTTTAGTCAAAACAGTATGTGATTCAAGGTGATATGAATGTGTTGAAATTTAATGCACTTGCTAACTACACCAACAACTACACACTACTACTCAAAAGAGAGAAAAAAAAACAAGAGAGTCAACAATAATAACTTTATAGAAGTTAAAAAGAACTACTAGTAGTATATTTCCAATTTTGTTTTCCCTTGTCATTTTCATAGTTCCAACTTCCAATCAAATATGAGAGGATGAAGCACTGCTATCATCATTTTGCTGAATAATCTCAGCTTCTTCTAATAACAAGGACAAACAAGCACTAGTACTAGTAGTAGATGAAGAAGTAGATGAACAAAATGACAAGGGAGATGTGAAAGAATGGCTAGTAATTGTTGAAGATAAACATTGTTCCTCAACAAAAGTACTGGCCATTATTGCACAAGACGAAGAAGAAGAAGAAGAAGAAGCACCATCATTAATATTCTCACTAGTAGTAAAAGCAAGACTAACCAATAAGTCAACAAAAGCACCAACAACATAACCATGGTTAGTTTTGCAATTAAGCTTCAAGTAACAAGTCAAAAGCTCTTGAAGATTCTCCCAATCTTGAATCCCATGAGCTTCTACCATATCCTCCATTGATTTTCTAAAATCAACAAAAGGGTCCTTTGAATCCAATGCCATTACTAGAGTCTCCTTGAAGAACAAATCATTATTGGATTGTTCAAGAATAATGGAACTTGTCTTTTCTGGCTGATAAAATAGCCTCTCTTTCTCTAATCTCAGCCCTTTAATCATTGTCTCTATGTAATCATGATGACCAATATTAGACAGCTCTGAACCCTCAATACTAGTATTAGAAAAGCTTCTTTCAGATTCACTGAACAACTCACGATCAAGACTATAGCTACTCATGTCATCAACCAGCTCATAACTAGAGTTATTTAGGGTCTTGAAAATGTTTTCTTCTGCTTCTGCTTCTGCTCTAAAAGATAGGGTTTTAGGTTTCCCACAAGCTGGCAGTGGCCATGGCCATGGAGAATAAGATGAACTACTTTCTGATGAGGTTTTGAAGAGAGAAGAGAGCTTCATTTTTTCTTTCTTTCTTTTGTTCTATCAGAGAGGAGAACTAACTCTTCAAATTTGAATACTTGGTTTCATAGGTAAAAATTTATGACACCTTTTTCTTTTCCTTTTCCTTTTTTGTTTTTCGGTTTTGGTTTTTTCTTCTTCTAGTTATGTTGGTTGTGAATCTGAATATGAAACTGAGTTCTTTATCCCCTTTTATTTTATGTGATGATATTTGATCGGATATAGCTTTTAAAAAAAAAGATAAAAATATTTCAAAATTTATATAGCAAGCCATAAAATATTATCAAAATTTATAATTAAACTATTTTTATAATAAACAAAGTTATCATTCTTTTTAGGATAGATAAAAAAAATTATGTCATATAAATTGGTAAAAAAACTACTACTACTACTACTTTATTATTGTTGATGGCAATTAATGCTAGGCAGAGTTTATTGTTCAAAACATATGATTCTAAAGGTGTGGTAATTAAAAGAAGTTGGCTGGTGGGGCATTCTATATATATTTCATATACACGTTATATTTTATTAGTAACTGAATTAAATACACGTTCAGTAGGATCAGAAGGTCCCATCTAGTAACGTATTAAAAATAATTAATATTGTCGTACTGCTATTAAATGGAGTATCAGATTCATAATTTTAATTGCATTTTAAATAAAAGGAATTCAAATAAATTGGTTACCTGAGTATTTTGGGGGATTTGTATCTATACCCGTTTTTGGGTCACGTTTTAACTTATATCCACTTTATTAAAAAATTGCAAGCGTACTCACTTTTCGCCTAAACTTCAGGCATACGGGCAGGCAATCACGCAAACTTAAGTATTCTAGTAGACGACTGAAATTAAGCATTCTACTACCCGAAGTTTTGTTCTCTATTTGTTGAACTTCAGCATGTTTTAGCTGAAGTTTTGTCCTGGAGTCGATAGTTTTGTCGTAAAGCTTTTTCAAAAACTTCAGCAGAAGATGTTGAAGTTATTTAGTTCATTTGTTAAAACTTCAGCACTAAATAAGCTGAGGTTTTGTCCTGGATTCTTTAGTTTTGTCATAAAGTTTTTTCAAGAAATTTCAGCAAAAGATGCTGAAGTTGTTTAGTTCATTTGTAAAAACTTCAGCACTAAATAAGCTGGAGTTTTTGTCCTACAGTCGTACTACCTGAAGTTTTGTTCTTTATTTGCTGAACTTCAATATGTTGTAGCTGGAGTTTTTCGCGTAAACTTAGTGTTGACTGAAGTTTTTATTTGTAATTGCTGAATTTAAGCATTCTACTAGCTGAAGTTTTGTTCTATATTTACTGAACTTCAACATGTTTTAGCTGAAATCTTCCCTATATCTAGACATAAGTCCCAACTCCCAACTATAATCTAATGTAAAGATGCGCAATAGTTCTTCTTCCTCATATCTCCCTAACAATCTGAACACCTATTGAATACAAAACTATGAATTTAGGGATAGAAATTTAAATCCTGCAGTAGCTTTAACAATGTTAGCTTCTTGCTTCCTCGACAGTGAACTTCTTTGGATGATCAATTTAGTTACTATGAGCAAATCAACAGTAAAATATACTACAAATTACAAAAAATGAAGAGTAGAATAAAGAGTAGAAAAGAAAGAGGAAGAAGAGCGCAGAGGTAGCAGGAAGAAGGAGGCTTGTGAAGTTGTAAAAATTAGGCTATATGTTAACTAATTTTAAAAATATGGGTATATGTTAAATGAGGGCGACCAAATAAGGCGTCCCGTGCAATTTTTACAAGTATTTTTACAAAAGTTTGCATTTTTTCGTGGGCCTTACATATCTTTACATAAACAATTAAGCGGATTCATTGTGTACTTTTTCTAACTAATATATATATATATATATATATATATATATATATATATGTCTATCAATTATTTTTAATCTAAGTTGTTGGACGATTGATTATTTACACTAATTGTTCTTGTTTCTTTTTTTGAAAAACAAGATGAACGTTATATATTACTTAAACATAGGGGTACATAGTAATAATACTTTCGGCATTACTATTGTCCATTGCAGCTAGAGACAAACAACTTGAACTGAAATTTTTTTTAAACAGATTACAAACACCATTTTTGTCTTTTTCACATATTGTTTCCAAAGTGCATGCATCCAACATTTAGTAGGTAGACCAGATTTTCGTGCTTCCTTTGCCAAAATGCGAGCTACTTCATTTGCCTCTATGAAGCTATGCATCACTTGTGGTACTCTCAGCAGGTGTATTAACCATATGCATTCAGTGATCAAGCTAGGAAATAAATAATAATCATTATCTAAAAGTGAGTTGATCAGGTTCGTGCAGTCCGTTTCAATTTCCAGGCTATCAACATTCATATCTCGTGTTATTTTCAACCCTTGAAGTAGTGCTAGAAGCTCCGCATGCATAGGTGATATGTCTTTGCATGATTTTTGGTAGCCCACTATCCAGGATCCATTGCTATTACGAAAAACTCCTCCAATACCTGCAACATTATTGGAACCAGAAAAGGCTCCATCACAGTTAAGTTTTGTGGTCTTGTATGAAGGTTTTCCCCAGTGTACTGGTATTTTAAGCCTTATGCTCCTGAATGGCGTTTTTCCTATGAAGAAGGAGAATTCCCAAGCATTGTAAAAGACCTTTTTGCCATCAAGCTTGTGATCTAGGTTGTTAATATTGTTATGATTTCTATTCTTCCAGATTTTCCATAATGAGAATGGAAAAAATATATCCCAAGTAATATTATGCTTTGATTGGTTAATAAAGAGGGCCTTTAACTCTTCCAACCAATTTGCACTATTTGTAATGGTAATATTATTGATGCCTAGAGATGTCCAAATTTTTTTGGCTATATAGCAGAAGATAAGTATTTGGGGGATATCTTCCTCCTCCTTTCTACAGGTTGTACAAGTGGTATTGATGTTGATACCTATTTTAACCAGATAGCTACAACAAGCTATTCGATTGTGCATGCATTGCCAGATGAAGAATTTAATTTTATTAGGGCAGTGTAGGCACCAAATCCACTCAAAGTTTTTATTTGTTATGCATGGGATTGGTGCAATCAATTGATAGCAAGATTTGCTTGTAAAGGCACCATTAGAAGTGAGATTCCAACTTAACTTATCAGTGTTTGGAATCATGTCAGATATTGGGGTGAGAGATAGGTTCTGAATAATGGTTTCTGGAAGAAAAAGGAAAATTGGTCAGTGTTCCAACTATTATCTTTGATAAGATTTTTAATGGAGAGGTCGATATCAGGCAAATTAAGGGGACCTTCTATTGAGCTTCGAAGGGTGTGTGTGTTATAGATCCAACTGGTATCCCAGATGTTGATGGTTGAATTTATGGACGGATGCCAAAGAATTCTCTTATTGCAAAGCTTCCATCCCTTAAGAAGAGATTTCCAAATGAAAGATGTTGTAGCCATAGATTTTTTCCTAGTGTATTTAGCAATTAGCGTTTGGCTCCAGAGGGACATAAATTTTGTTATGATTCTCCAGGACAGGTTAGCTAGGAGGACTAAGTTCTTGTTCTTCGCGGAGTGTAACCCTAGACCTCCCTCCTTTTTAGGTAATATAATAGTTTGCCACCCAATAAAATGAAGCTTTTTTTGCTGAATTGGTGGTATCCCAAATGAAATCTCTTTGGATCTTGTCAATCTTGCTAAGAATTTTAGGAGGTAAAAGGGTGAATTGTATAACATACGTAGGAATTGCATTGAGAGTAATTTGCACTAGGGTTGTCCTACCAACTATATTTAGATTGGAACACTTCTAGTGTGATAACCTAGCTTGCATCTTATCAATAATGAATTGAAAATCTTTTGTTGTTGGGGCCTTATTAAGGATTGGGAATCCTAAATATTTTCCAAAGTCATTGGTACTTTTGATGCCAAAGAGATGTTAAAAGTACGCTTTGTGGTCTTGGGGACAGTTTTTATGGAAAGTAATCCTTGATTTGGAAGGATTAATATTTAAACATGATTTATAGCTGAAAAAGTCAATACAAGACTTAATGCAAATGCTAGTTTTTTTGTTAGTTACCCATTAGGGTGATATCGTCTGCAAAGAAGATATGGGACAGAAAAGGACTTTTGTGAGCTATATTGATAGTATCCATCTTAGAAGGTCCACTTGATGATTAATAGGTCTTGATAAGAGCTCAAGACAAAGGATAAAAATGTATGGGAAAAGAGGGTCCCCTTGGTGAATGCCTCTAGTGGGGTGGAAGTAATTTGTCCTAGAGCCATTTACTAGAATTGCCATGGAGCTTGAAGTAATGCATTGCATTATTAGTTTGGTAATTTTTGGAGGAAATCTGAAAAAATTGAGAGTTCAACAGATGAAGGACCATTTTAGGCTATCACGCTTTTTCTAGGTCTAACTTGATTAACATATCGTGGTTTGATTTTTTTGGTTTTTGGAGATTATGAATTAGTTCCTGAATAATGATCGCATTGTCACGAGCCCTACGATTTTTAATGAAACTTGTTTGCATGGGACTTATTAACAAAGGAAGATAGTTCTTAATACGTTGGGCAATGATTTTAGTGATTAACTTGTATATGGTGTTACATAGCCCAATTGGCCGAAAATTCTTTATGTTATTTGCATTAGGAAATTTTGGAATTAGACAAATGAGGGTTTCATTAGTTTCAGTAGGCATGCATTGAGATTGGAATACGTTGTCACAAAATTTTTGGACTGAACCTCCCCCCACATTCCAATACTTTTGGTAAAAAAAAGAGTGTATTCCATCCGACCCAGGAGCCTTAAAGGGTTTAAAGAAAAAGATGGCTTTCTTGATTTCTAAGTTGGAGAGGGGGTTGTCAAGGCTACTAAGGTCTATTTTGGATTGGAAGGCTTGCCCGTAAAGAGAATTTAGTTTATTGGAGGAGTCTCTTGATGTAGTATACTGTGCTAAAGTAGTTAAATACATGGTCTAGGATTATTTGGGGGTCAGATATACGTTCCTCATTATTGTTTGTAAAGAACATTATGGTATACTTTCGTCTACGATTTGAGGTCATAATTTGAAAATATTTGGTGTTAGCATCACCCTCATTGAACCAATTTATTCTGGATCTAAGTTTTCAAAATTTATGCTCTATTTTTAAAATATTATTATATTCGAGTTGAAGGATTGACTCGAGATTTTGAAGGAAGGGGCTGGTATCGTCTTGTAGTTATTCTAACAGTCCGTCCAGATTTTAGTACATGCTTACAAACTCTATGCTGCTCCACTTGACAGCTTATTCAGTTATTCTTACTTCAATTCATGAAATTCCAACCTTATTCTTTCCTATTCTTCCCCCCCCCCCTTTCTATGCGGCAATTATATAACTTTACAACAGTCAATGCTTAAAAGTCTTCAGAAAAGAGGTCTCAGATAGTCAAACTTTTCTAGTAAATTTGAGTGAAAGTGATATTATCCCAATAGTTCATATTTTATGGTAGCGTAAACCATGCAAGGTTTCTGTTTGTATTTAACTCTGATATGATGTTTTATATCCAAACCAAATTATAGCTCTTCCCAAGATTATCCTTTTAACAGTTTCTTGAAAATAATAATAACCATATATGCGATTTAGGATTTTAACCTAAGTCAATTTGAAGTGTCATTATACTTGTTTATCCTTAAATCGGATAACAATTAAATTTATAAGTGATTTTAAGGATATGTGATTTCACTTGGCACAAATTGAGTAATATGAGAATTGATGTTAGAAATTGCCTGTAAAATAAAACAAACCAATACAAAGCGCAACTTGGCCCTCGAGCTAGATCGCCCTCGAACTGACTAAGAGTATAATTAAAAACCATGAACTGAACAACAAAGTAAGAATGTTTAAAAGAGAAAATATTATATATTGCCTTGTTATGCGTGGATATGATCATTACAAAATGATTAGAACCCCCCTTCATATAGTAGAGAAATTCTACTTATGGTACAATTCTAAATACAGAAGGAAATTCCATGATTGGCTAAATAACCGATTTTCATTTGCTACGTGCCGAGATTTCCGTCATGATCTTTGCCCGATCACAGATATCTCGACTTTCCATTATTCGACTCAACGGGCTTTTTTCGGTCTCCCTCAATGTCTATCCCGTTCGGTTTCGATCTCGATCTCCATTGGTTCTCAAATTACGAGCTTGGTAATGTATCTTCATGTCATGATCCGATATAACACGGGACTGGACCTGGGCCTGTCATCCTGGTCTCGATTAACCATACAAAATCGGGCTAGCCCAGTTTTGACCATATAAAGATTTTTCCCTCGTTTCTTAGAAATAAGATAATGAGGAACGACATGAATTCTCGAGCTTCATCTTTTCGATTGATGACATCATTGACTAGCTCGATCATGACGTAAGCAACAACCAAGGCATTAGATGCTTGTCAGGCGCTGGTCGGCCACTAGACGACTCTGAACCGTCGCCTTCAACCTATAGAACTTCAATTCTTTCTTCATTCAAACCTTTACAACCATAACACCTGAATAGCTTCCTTCAAAAGGGCTTCTGCTTCCTCGGTAAATGTCTTGGTAGAAGATATGATTTCTTGGAACTGAGGTTTATTAGTTTTTAAGTACGTACGTAGCTCAACAAGAAATTTCCTTACCTGTCCAACTTCTAATGAATCAAGATAGCCGTTTGTTCCGGTATAAATAGTCATTATCTGCTCTTCTACCGTGAGAGGAGCTGATTGGGATTGTTTAAGCAATTCACGTAATCGTTGACCTCTTGCCAATTGATTCTGAGTAGCNCTGCTTTTGCTCTCAAAAAATTCTTGCTTCTCACTTCCCATACCTAATTTTCCTGATTTTAGTCAATTTCTTCACTTTCTACTTTTCACAAATGGCAAAGACATCAAAAACTGTGCCCCAAAAAGAGGCTCTGTCTTCATTGCGCTCCGCCGGCGATGCAGCTGCGGCGGAGTCCCACCCTGAGGAATATGTTCTGACGGGGTGCCCGACGGTTGCCGACTTCAAGATAGAGTGAAGGGCCGGTGCGAACCGATGTCAAGGTACATCTGCACCATCACCGAGGGTCTCCTCAACAAAGTTAAAGAGGAGTGCAACTGGGTAAACAAGGACGTGGTCGTTCCCTCTCCTGAGGAATCGATCACCGTATACGTAGAGGGGTATCTAAGTGTTTACACTTACCTCTTTACGTTTAGCCCCCTGGACCGTGTAATAGTTGCCTTCTGCAAAAGGTACGATGTTACCCTCAGCCAGATTCACCCATCGCTTTGGAGGATCGTCGTCCTCCTCCGCTTCTTCACCAACAAAATTGAGGGTTGCTCTTTTACCCTCGATCATATAATGCGTCTCTACAGTCCCGGATCTATCAAGGACTAATTAAGCTTTCTCATCGAGCCAACAAAGCCCCGTTCTCCAATCTTGATGAGACCCCTAATCGAGGCTGGATGGGAAGGTTTGTCCGAATAAGGACATCGGACCTGATCTTTGCCAAAGATATGTCGTTCCCGGAGCGGTGAAATTTTAATCGTAAGTGTCTTTGACCTGAGTGCTCACTTTTGCATTCTTACTTTCTTCAAACGTCACTTATTTTTACTTTGTTATTGCAGATGTGGCCCAAATGCCGGACCAGGTTCCGGAGTTAAAAATATGGGTCGAGGGCCTAGTATCTCAGAGGCCCTACTCCGAACGGGCTTGGATTGAACTTTCCAGGGGTCGATGGGAGGCTCGTAACCATGGTAAGCTTCTACTCTCTACTTGTTTGTTACTTTAGTTTTCTTAAAATAAATTGCTTCCCTTTCTCTGCAGGTCTCAGGAAAGATGTCCAGATGAGCCCTCCTTCCGGCGATGAAAATTCCTCCCTCAACCATCAGCTCCGAAGCCGGGTAGGGAGAAAACAAGAAAAAGGGCCCCGAGTCCGTTGGGCTCGAAAAAGAAGAGGCCGGCGAGGAAACCTCACATGCATAAGGGAAACGTCGTTGCCTTATCCATGGAGTTAGTTCGTCAGCTAATAGATGAGTCCGAAGATGAGGAGTAAGAAGAAGAAGATTCCGGGATGGTGACTCGCCCGCGGGCTGTGGTTACGGTACAGAACTCCTTTGAACCGGAGGCAATCAATAAAGGAACTTTGGCTGAGGTTCCCGAAACAGAAGTCACTCTGCCTCCAGCGAAGACGTGAGAAACAGAGCTCAAAAGAAAAAAAACCCAAGCAACGAAAGAGGTTCCTAGGGTTGAACCTAGGGTGGTCGACATCTCGGACTCCCCCCAAATTTCCGATGCCATGATTCAAGAGGCCAGTATGTTAGAGGGGCAACAAGAAGATCTCCATGGATTTTTTTGACGGGCTCGAGGCAGCTACCTCTGAGGAGATCCCCAGTTTTCGTGACCTACTGGTCCCGATAAAGGTACCGTTGCCGAGGACAATTGGGTCTCCATCAAGCTCGAAGTTATTGGATCAGTTTCCAACTCCGAGTGGCAACCCCAATTGCAAACGACATCTGGTGTTGAACGTCCCCGAAAATGCTCGAGTTCCCCCCCCCCCCTCCGGTCGGGGTCACCAGTTATTTGAGGGGCCTGGTGACCGAAGAAGACCAGGATGTGATGAATGCCGTGGGGGTTGCTTGCTTGTTCAAATAAGCCCAACACGCACTAAATAGAGTAACCTTTGAACTTTATTTCATACTTTCTTTTTACTTGTAGGTTATTCTTAACATGTTTTCTCTTTCTTTTGTAGGCTTCGGTGCTACACCACGAAGCCTTTGTCAAAGCCCAAGAGGTACATAAGGCCGATGTCCGGAGCCTTATTGAGAAGGGCGACACTTATAGGCTCATCAACAAAAGACTCCAGGCCGATCTAGTCGCAGGTCGGGAGGAGCATAACGACATGGCCGAACATGTATTCCAAATTATCCAAGATAGTGATGCCGAGTTAGATATAACAACTAATGATCTAATTCTGCATATCCGATAGAGGCTCGAGCAAATCGACCAGCTCAGCAAGCAAGTGGATGACATTCAGGCCGAGGTCGATGTTTTTAAAGGGAGCATGGATGTCTTGGCTGCGATGAAAGATACCGTTTAGGTTTTTACCCATGAACTCTATTGCTCCAACTATTCAAACATCATAATATGCTTTAAAGTTTCTAATCCTAATGGTTGAGAGCAAATAAATCACCTTAGATGTTCTTATTAGAAATCCTAGGTCTTGGGTTCTTGAAAAGTCATTTGAATTCTTGCTAAAAATCTGGGTGTTTAGAAATTTTAGGTGTTAAACAACGTTAATCTAAAGTTTATAACTTGAATTCATGGTATGGATCTTATCTTGGGTGGTTTGGGGAAACCCTGGGTCATCGTGCTATGAAACCTCTCCAAAATGTTGTAGATATAAGTGGATCTCTCTCTCTTGCCGAAGTGCCTTATAAAATACGCATTTCAGTGTTACACAACTTGAAAATTTAACTTGGCATATCGTGCCACGCGTTGTATGGCATCCTGTTCCAAGAGGGGTTTTCAAAAACTCAATTTTTGCCAAACTGACCCGAAGTTGGCCTAGCACATCGTGGCCCATGTCTTTTAGCATACCATGCCAAGGCATTTGTCCTAGAACAAATTGTTGCTCTGCTACCCTTTAGTAAGATAGTCATAAATTCTTGTAGAAGGGTAATAATGACAAACGATTTGACATTCTGAAAATTGGACTCAAAGAACTTCCGTTTGATATATAGTTCATAACTTAATTCATAACACATTGGGAGATATGATTGTTTGAAGTTAGGTCATGTGCGAGTACCTCCACTTTCTTCTCTTAAATATTTTTTATTTGTTCCAAACTGCTTTTCCTCCCTTGTAGATGTCCATATAACCTTCCAAACATACGTTTTAGGTATTATAAACCTTCTTAACTTTCCAAACACCCATGTGTCCAACTTAGAGACTGAACGAGGATGTAATAGATAGTAAAAATATTCCGAGGCATTATAGATACCTCACAAGTCTCGTTGACAACTCCCTAGCGAAGGACAAGATTAGTCGGGCACAATGTAAAGAAAGAAATTCAAATAAAAATATTGAATAAATTATAAGCTGACACTAATTCTAAAAATTGAAATTAATGCTGATAGCTAAAAGCTGAAGTTAAAAATAGACTCTGCATCTGATAACTCAAACTAAAGATAAAAGGTAAGTCAAAGATTAATATCTGAAACTAAAGCTTCAAACTGAGTTATTTTAAAAAAAAATGACCTTTCTAAAAATATTTACACATAATGATCGTGCGTACGTGAAGATCTGGAAACACACGGAGGGAGTGTCTGCTATTTTCCTGAAAACAATCTAGCATTGTTTATGTGAATATTTGGCAATACACACAGGATTAATAAAGCCACTATAGGGTCATGATAATGCTCACTCAAATCGAGTATGCTCAACCAAGATCAACCCATTTGAATGTGTTATTTGGCCGTACGTACGTGAAAATCTAGCAACACGCGCGAAGAATACATAAGTTGTTACTGTGGCTATGATTATGCTCAGTCAAGCCCAACCCTTATATTGGGCCATCGAGTACGCTCAATAGAGCTCAACCCATTTGATTGCGTAGCACCTGCAAGCACGGAGTGTCGCGCCCTATTTTATCGTGAAAGCGGACTTTGATGTGTGACAACTCTTTTAAGTGGGTATTAAAAAAGAAGAGTCGTCACCTAATGATTTTGCAGTGCGTTGGGGCACCTATTTGCAAATAACTCTATTTGACTAGTCCGTGCGGGTAAGGGCTCAAATTACCTCGAAGAGAAGGTGTTAGGAACTCTTCGAGGTCCACAACTGTGGGTCTCAGATGAACAAACCGTAGGGAGTACGATTCTCTAGTACCGTAATCCCGGACTGTAACGACCCGCACGGTCATTCCATAGAATTTGCACTGTTATTTCTGTTTCTGCTTGGTCATGCATTGTTTATACTGTTTATGATGTATTGGAGTCAGATGGTTCGGGTTCAGAGTGGTTGTAAGGAGAATTGAGACACTTAGTCTCTTAGAGTAGTCTTATAGTTAAACAAAGTCAAATGGGAGTTGACTTCTTGGTAAACGACCTCGGAATGCGCATTTTATGGCTCAAATAGCTTTGTTAGGTCATTTGGGACTTAGGAGTGTGTTTGGAATGTATTTTTGATGTCCGGTGTAGAATTAGGCTTGAATTAGCGAAAGTTAGTTTTTGGTAACTTCCGGTCGGCAGTGAAAAATAGGCTATCAGGGTCGGAAAGGAATTCCGAAAGTTTGAACAGGTTCGTAATGTCATTTTGGATATGTGTGAAAAATCTCAGGTCAATCGGATGTGTGTTGGATGATTTTGGCATCTTTAGTGGAATTTAGAAATTTCAAAGTTCCTAGGCTTGAATTTGATGTGATTTTGGTGTTTTGATGTTATTTTGGGTGTTCCGAGGGTGCGACTAAGTTTGAGTGATCATTTATGATGTGTTGGTATGTTTGGTTGGGGTCCCGAGGGGCTCGGGATTGATTTTGCATGGTTAACGGGAATTTTTAGGCTTGAAAAATGCAGCATCAGCTGCTGGTGTTTTGCTACTGTGCTTTCTACACCTGCGGATGTTTGACCGCAGATACGAGCTGCAGGAGCGACCATGTTGATCGCATGTGCGGGCTCAGAGGCCCCTGGAGGAAGAACCGTAGAAGCGGAATTTAGCCGCATCTACGGGCCGCATCTGCGGGATTTGGTCCGATTAATGAAAAATCGCAGGTTTGGTCCCCTAGAGCGTAGGTGCGGACCGCAGGTACGATGATAAAGGCCGCAGGTGCGAAAAGCCTTGGCAGAAAAGTATAAAAAGGGGACTTAACGATTTTTAGTCTTCTTTTCACCATCGTTTCCGAGCTTTTTGTGGGTTTTTGAAGAGGGAAACGTTTGTTATTCATTGAGGTAAGATTTTTGGACCCATTAACTCGATTATATGTGATTAAGGACCAAATAAACAGTGTTTAATTGGGAAAATCAGTGGAAAAAGGGGAAGCTAAGGCTTGAGTTTAAGAGATCTCTTAGAGGTGATTTGAGGGGTCAATCGGACTCCGATTTCATAGTTCTTTATATGTACGAAATCGTGAGATGATGAGGATCATTTTGGTATAAAGTTTGTCGAGTTCTGAGACGCAGGCCCGGTGGTCAGGTTTTGGCTAACTTCGGGAATTGTGCTTAAAGTTGATATTTTTCTATTGAGTTTCATCACCCTAGCATATTTTGATGTGAAAAATCTGAACTTGATAGGTTTGGATCACTCGGAAGTTGATTCGAGGGGCAAGCGTATTGCGGAGTAGTTTTTCAGGCTAGTTTGAGGTAAGTAATGTCTTTAAATCCTGTCCTGAGGGTATGAAACCCCGGACTTTACATCCTTTCACGGTTTTGGAGTGACGCACACACTGGATGACGAGTGTGGGGCGTGCACGAATTGGAAATTTAGAAATATGTTCCTTTTTAGGCAACTATTGAGTTGCGAAACTGCTTTTAAAGCATATGTTTTATAGTATTACTATGTTTTGACATATTTGGGCTGTAAGCCATGTTTGGGTCTAGTGCCAATCTGTTTTAACCCCTTGGGGCTTATGTTTTGATATTCCTCATGTAATAATTATGATTTTACACTCAGTCCTTCTTGTGAAATTGTTGACACTCATATTTGATGATAATATTATTTTCTGAAATGAAGTACTGTTTTGGGTCGAGAACCCCGTTTATCTATGGCCCGAGTGGCATGTTGAGAGTGTCTGACTGAGTGAGGCCGAGGGCCAATATTGTGAGGATGTTTATGATACGAGTGAGGCCGAGGGCCAATATTGTGTGGATGTTTATGATATGAGAGCGGCCGAGTGCCTGAGTGATTGATGTCATGAATTGGCTGTTTATAGCGTTTGGGCTATAGGAGCCCCTCCGGAGTCTATACACCCCCAGTTAGCGCAGGTACCTACTGAGTGCTAGTGCCGAGTGCTGAGTGCCTAGTGCCGAGTGATGAGTAATTGGGAGGCATGAGTGACAGTAAGGTTGCCCGAGGGGCTGATGCTGAGTGATTTTGAGGTGCTGAGTGACTGTTATTGAGTGATGGTGAGGTGCTGGGGGATTGATTATGAGTGATGATTTTGCTTGAGGGGCGGTTTAAAATGATATTTTGCTGAGCTTTTGATTATGATTCATTTCATCTTTCATACTGATATTTTTGGGGAGTTTTACTGAGAAACATTGGAAATTATACTTGTTCAAAGGATTTTTAAGGAAATTGGTTTTCAAACATATGTACTAAATGTAAACTTTATTGATACTCGGGATTTTACTATTTGTGGATTGGTGTTTTGTTGTTGTGTGTTTCTTATCTTCAGACTTGATTTATTTTTATTACTACTGAGTTGGCGTACTCATCATTACTCCCTGCACCCCTGTATGTAGATCCAGGCACTGGTTCTGAGCAGTAGTTATTTGTGACCGTTCGACATCCGGTTTTGGGATTTTGAGATAGCTGTCCAGCGTCCGTAGCTTCTCCATTCCCTTCCTTCATTTAGTATTTAGTATTTTGTTCTGAGAGGGTGAATTATGACATTAGCAGTATTAGTCTTATTCTTAGATGCTCGTGATCAGTTGACTCTAGTTCTGGGAGATGGTTTTAGACTGGTAGATTTTATTATGCTTTGTTAAAGACTTAGAGAAATTTTATACCTGCTATGGAATATTATTAATGATTTTGAGAAATGTTAATAAAGGAAATGTGTAGTTATGTGACAATGGCTTGCCTAGTTCCACGATAGGCTCCATCACGACCTGTTTGGATTTTGGGTCGTGACAAGTTGGTATTAGAGCTCTAGGTTACATAGGACTCAACGGTCATGTGCAGGTTTAGTAGAGTCTTGCGGATCGGTAGGGAGACGTCTGTACTTATCTTCGAGAGGCTGCAGAACCCTTAGGAAAAATCCCACGTTATTGATTTCTTGTCGTGCGAATCCATTTTATTTAGCCAAAAGCATAACTCTTTGAATTTCTTTCATGTACTCGAATGCGCACGTGAGCGGTTGGTATCAATTGTGCATCAGCGACTTGTGACTTCCATGGATGAGATGTGATTTTTATCATGTTGATAATAGGCCAGTCGGGAGGACTTGAGGCCGGATTTTGTCTGTGGCTGGAGTGCTGAGATTTCATTTGTGTGAGCACATGTGTTTGGGGGACTTATATGTCCATTTCTACCCTTACTAATGGGACTTTGTGACTAGATGACTACATGGTGAGTGTGATCTAAGGGTTAGATGTGTACGGGTTGTTTGATTGTGACAAAATGAATTGGCAGGAGATGTAGCAAGAACCATTGAGTATTTGACTTCCGTCTTGAGTTGAATATGGCCTCGAGTTGTGAGTGTATTGAAGGACCTCTCGTGTAGTTTAGTTGTGGGGTGAAGTGGATTCTCCTGTTGTGTCATGAGTTTCGGGTGATGTCTTTTGAGCTGACCAATGCCCCAACAATGTTCATGTATTTGATTAACGGTGTATTCCAGCCGTATTAGCACCCCTCTGTTATTGTATTTATTGATGGCCTCCTGGCGTACTCACGTAGCCAGGGGTAGCATACTCGACATTTGATGATGGTATTATAAGGATCCAGGGAGAATAAGCTCTAAGCAAAGTTCTGCAAGTGTAAATTTTGGCTCAGTTCAATAGCATTCTTGGGACACGTGGTGTCCAGTGAAGGTATCCATGTGGTTGGACGTGTGTGGGTAGAGCTTCCAGAAGCTCAAGATTTCCTTGACCACAACTTCAGTGTTAGTATCGCCATCAGCTTCAGGTTCTTATACCGCTTATTGTGATGTCTCGAGGGTAGGCATTGACTGTGTTTTAATACAGGAAGTTGTAGTGATTGCGTGATAGCTATGATTTGAAAGTGTGTGACCCTCATGTTGATCTGTAGTGAGTTCTCTCCTACCAGTAAATGATGTATGTGGTAAAGTTTAGATCGCTTGTGGGAGTTGGCATGGCCATTACAATGGTGAATGCAAGATTTGCATACAATTTGAGGGTTAGATGGTTTGGGTCATATGAGTTTATGGAGGATTTAGTTGAATCTCACCACATTGTGGTGGCAGTGATAGCGTATGGGCATCGTGAGTTATTATTTGTCTTGAACTTTGGCGTTGAGCCAAGTGGGGGAGTCCGTTAATGATAAGTTGATTACACAATTATGTGTTGTATTGGTTTCGGTTCGAGGTATATTGGTGAATCAGTTATGACCTGTAGAGGTGGAGTCTGGGAATGACTCGAGTAATGGAAATCATTCAATACAGGTTGTAATGTACTTTACGGATAATGGAATTTATTGAATGATTAAGTTGTACTGGTAAGTGTAGTATGTGAAATGTTTGAGTGTGTTGTTGCTTCAAGGGTGTGGATTACTTTCCTAGTATGCGGTTTGCAAGCGGGGTCAGGTCATTTTGTATGCTTGGTTAGTGTAATTGAAATTGGCGTAGAGTGGATTACTCTCGAGAATGGTTCTGACGGATTCAAGGTTATATGTAGCGATTGAGGATCTTCAAGGTGTGAATCGGGCTAGAACTGAGATTTACGTGGAGGTGTCAAGGCTTGTGGTGCATTTACATTATCATGGATTCTATCCGTCAGTATCTGGAAAGTGAAGGTAATGACTTTAAATTTGCGGGAAGTCTCTTCAGGGTAAGTATTTTTTAATGTGGTGCTTTTGGGTATATATGAGAGAGCATTCAATGGATTACGAGTATTAGACGGTATATTTTATACTCGGGTTTTGTGCGGTGAGTCTGGATTGAGAATTGCAGTATTATGACAAGAAGAAGTATTAATTCGAAGGTAAGTCAGAAGGAACTTGAATAAATAGGACAGATGGTAGAAGGTCGGATCGGCATGATGAGGGATATGATTTAGTTCCTTGGGTGTTTATGAGGTAATGAGTTGTTACAGGAGTTTCTTGGCAATCCTATTGGGATTTGGTGGCATGCGTAGATCGGTTGAGTTAGAAGGATTCAGTCCTGACGGTTTGGTGTTGTACAATAGGATTCGAAGAATTCTTGAGGGTTTCTACCACGGTTAGAGATGTATATTTTCTACTGGCGTGAGGGCCATGTGATGTATAGTGATTTTTCTTCTAAATGGGATCAAAGGAAAGTTCTGGACAAGTTGGGTACGTAGTTGTTTGTGGCTAGGAAGGGAGCATGAAGTTCTCATATTTATCATAGGATTGCATGGTGTATGCGGTATCTTGTGTATAGTGGAGATTGGCATATGTGAGGTCACGGAGTTCTAGAAGGAAGGGAAGCACTAGAAGTTTCAGATGACTAGGTAAAGGATACCACTATTGGGTGGCTTGATGAGGGTATACATTCAAAAAGGGCAATGTGTTTGGGTTAAGGGTGCTTCATTGGAATTACGACACTCTCTTGCTGGATCTACTACGGATATTCAAGGTTGCTTGGTGACACAAAGGAATTATGGGAGTATCCCTCGTGGAATGATTGGGTATTAGAGGCATGTTATATATTCGAGTGGTGGAGTTGGGATCAGATATGGTAAATTTGTGCGCTTCATGGACTTTGAGACTAAGAGTTCTAATAAACAGATTATTTTGTGGCTGTGAACTATGAGGATGCGAGCAAAGCTAGTTAGGTGTTAGTATATGTCATGATTCAGTCATTATGAACCGTTGGAGATTTATCTACCTGATGTGGATGACCGGAGTTGATTTAGAGTTATTGGTAGGCCAGTATGGGTGTGTGTTCTACACCGAGTCGGAATTGTTGACTCTGAATTGCTATTGTTGAGGGATGTACCATTCGATTGTCATTGAGCTTATTCGTGTTTTGGAGTGATCTATGAGTTACCTTTCGGTGTTTCGAGGAGTTGTAATCGTTAGTTATATGTGCATAGGGTGCATTTCTATCGGGGATTTATAGCGAGATTTGAGTAAGGTAAGTAATTGGGTGTTGCAGGATTGAGACGTATTGGTTATGTTCTTTCTGGTTCAGGTGGCATGGTATCGTCCGTTTTTCCCCGTGGTTATGGCAATGCACTTTGAGTACTTGATGTCGAATTTTGCATGGTTATTGATTTTGAGCAAGGTGGCTTGAAGTATTTCATGTGAATCAGCGCTTGGATGGGATCACACATTGTAGCGGAGTTTGGTAGAGGTATGATCCTTGGTGTCAGATTCGTGTGTTCTGATTTTACGATGTGTGTCAGGGTTTTAGCACGATGTGGTAATGGTAAGTGTTTGTTGAAGGATAGTCCTCTCGTGTGAGTCTTCTTTATTTTATGAATTGAGCTCTTGGGATGTTGTTATGGAGTGCACGAGTTGCACAAGTTAGGGCCCTGGATGGTATTGATGCTGATCGGACGAATGGTTGATGGTTTCTACGTGTTTCTTTCATCAGCGGCACAATATGAGAGTGTTAAATCGAGGCTTTGTTTGATAAGAGGTTATTTAACGGTATTGGGTTGTTCTGGGCAACTATTATGATTAGGCGTTATCGATATGAGTATTTGAGTCATGCAGTATATTATGTGATTACATATTGGGTTACGAATATGGCTTGATACAGCGTGTTCAGACTTGTTCAATTCGTAGTCGTGGAATTTTGATCTTGTAAATTGATTCAGAAGTGGAAATTTAGTTCTAAGGTTTATGGGTCAAGACTGGATTTCGAAATTTCATCTGTGTGGCGCTATCAGACCTATATGGGGTAGGGTGACATGGGATCACCCTGGAATATGTGCGTCGTAGGTTTCACGACAATTTGGGTGGTGTTTGGAACAACTCTAGGCACGTTCGAGGACAAACGTATGTTTAAGTGGTGGAGAATGTAACGACCCGGCCGGTTGTTCCGTAGAATTTGCACTGTTATTTCTGTTTCTTCTTGGTCATGCAATGTTTATACTGTTTATGATGTATTGGAGTCGGATGGTTCGGGTTCGGAGTGGTTGTAATGAGAATTGAGACACTTAGTCTCTTAAAGTAGTCTTATAGTTAGAAACATCTATTGGGAGTTGACTTCTTGGTAAACGACCTCGGAATGAGGATTTTATGGCTCGAATAGCTTCGTTAGGTGATTTGGGACTTATGAGTGTGTTCGGAATGTATTTTCGATGTCTGGTGTAGAATTAGGCTTGAATTAGCGAAAGTTAGTTTTTGGTGATTTTGGTCGGCAATGGAAAATAGGCTATCGGGGTCGGAATGGAATTCCGGAAGTTGGAACAGGTTCGTAATGTCTTTTTGGATATGTGTGAAAAATTTCAGGTCAATCGGATGTGTTTTGGATAGTTTCGGCATCGTTAGTGGAATTTAGAAATTTCAAAGTTTATAGGCTTGAATTTGATGTAATTTTGGTGTTTTGATGTTATTTTGGGTGTTCCGAGGGTGCGACTAAGCTTGAATGATCATTTATGATGTGTTGGTATGTTTGGTTGGGGTCCCGAGGGGCTCGGGATTGATTTCGCATGGTTAACAGGAATTTTTAGGCATTAAAAATACAACATCAGCTGCTGGTGTTTTGCTACTGTGATTTCCGCACCTGCGGATGTTTGACCGCAGGTGCGAGCCGCAGGAGCGGCCATGTTGATCGCAGGTGCGGGCTCAGAGGCCCCTGGAGGAAGAATTGCAGAAGCGGAATTTTAGCCGCATCTGCGGGTCGCAAGTGCGACACCTGGGCCGCAAATGCGGGATTATGTTCGATTAATGAAAAATCGCAGGTGCGGTCCCCTAGAGCGTAGGTGCGGACCGCTGGTACGATGATAAAGGCCGCAGGTGCGAAAAGCCTAGGCAGAAAAGTATGAAAAGGGGATTTAACCATTTTTAGTCTTCTTTTCACCATCGTTGTGCGGGTTTCGAGCTTTTTGAGGGTTTTTGAAGAGGGAAACATTTGTTCTTCATTGAGGTAAGATTTTTGGACTCATAAAATCGATTATATGTGATTAAGGACCAAATTAACAATGTTTAATTGGGAAAATCAGTGGAAAAAAGGGAAACTAGGGCTTGAGTTTAAGAGATCTCTTAGAGGTGATTTGAGGGGTCAATCAGACTCCGATTTCAGAGTTCTTTATATGTACGGGCTCGTGAGATGATGAGGATCGTTTTGGTATAAGTTGATATTTTCGGGAATTGTGCTTAAAGTTCTTTATATGTACGGGATCGTTTCGGGAATTGTGCTTAAAGTTGATATTTTTCTATTGGGTTTCATTCCCCTAGCATATATTGATGTGAAAAATCTGAACTTGATAGATTTGGAGTTGATTCGAGGGGCAAGCGTATTGCGGAGTAGTGTTTCGGGCTAGTTTAAGGTAAGTAATGTATTTAAATCCTGTCCTAAGGGTATGAAACCCCGGACTTTACATCCTTTTACGGTTTTGGAGTGACGCACACACTAGATGACGAGTGTGGGGCATGCACGAATTGGAAATTTGGAAATATGTTCCTTTTTAGGCAACTATTGAGTTGCGAAACTGCTTTTAAAGCATATGTTTTATAGTATTACTATATTTTGAAATATTTGGGCTGTAAGCCATGTTTGGGGCCTAGTGCCGATCTGTTTTAACCCCCTGGGGGCTATTTTCTGATATTCCTAACATAATAATTATGATTTTACACTCAGTCCTTTTTGTGAAATTGTTGACACTCATATTTGATGATAATATTGTTTTCTTAAATGAAGTACTGTTTTGGGTCGAGAACCCCGTTTATTTATAGCCTGAGTGGCATGTTGAGAGTGTTTGACTGAGTGAGGCCGAGGGCCAATATTGTGAGGATGTTTATGATATGAGTGAGGCCGAGGGCCAATATTGTGAGGATGTTTATGATATGAGAGAGGCCGAGTGCCTGAGTGATTGATGCCATGAATTGGATGTTTATAGCGCTTGGGCTGTCGGAGCCCCTCCCGAGTCTGTATACCCCCAGTGAGCGCAGGTACCTACTGAGTGCGAGTGTCGAGTGCCGAGTGATGAGTGATTGGGAGGCATGAGTGACAGTGAGGTTGCCCGAGGGGCTGATGCTGAGTGACTGTGAGGTGCTGAGTGATTGTTATTGAGTGATGGTGAGGTGCTGATGGATTGATTATGAGTGATGATTTTGCCCGAGGGGCGGTTTAAAATGATATTTTGCTGAGCTTTTGATTATGATTCATTTCATCTTTCATACTGATATTTTTGGGAGTTTTACTAAGAAACATTGGAAAATATACTTGTTTAAAGGATTTTTACATAAATTGGTTTTCAAACATATGTACTAAATGTATACTTTATTGAGACTCAGGATTTTACTATTTGTGGATTGGTGTTTTGTTGCTGTGTGTTTCTTATCTTCAGACTTAATTTATTTTCATTACTACTGAGTTGGCGTACTCATCATTACTCCCACCCCTGTGTGCAGATCCAGGTACTGGTTCTGAGCTGTAGTTATCTGTGACCGTTCAGCGTCCGCTTTTGGGATTTCGAGGTAGCTGTCCAGCATCCGCCACTTCTCCATTCCCTTCCTTCATTTAGTATTTAGTATTTTGTTCTGAGACGGTGAATTATGACATTGGCAGTGTTAGTCTTATTCTTAGATGTGTTGATACCCAATTTTTCCTCAAATTATTTTCAAACTTGCATATATACCTTCAAAATCACCTTTATAATAATTGGTATTTTTCCATAATTTTTCATATTTTTATCAAATTATTTTCATGTTTATTTAGTGTTTTATATCCAATAATTATTCATAAATGGTATTATAAGTAATTTTTCAAATGTTTCCTAGCTCAATATATCTTTTAATCCTATTTAATTCTATTAGGATTTAATTATTTCACAAATTAATCAATTAGGCACTATTTAACTATAATTATACAAATTTTGCAACCATGGCCTAATTGCGCATTCTTGCTATTTTTAATTCAATAACTAGCCATTTTTATATTTAATATTAGTTAATTACCCTAATTTCATTTATTTAGCATTGATTTCGTTTTATAAAATTATTAGCTCTTTGGTATTAATTATTTATCTATTTTAATGGGTATTTAACAACTAGCCACATTTATTTAAATTCTAGCCTAATTTCAGCCCCAACCCACCTAATTTATTAACCCAATTGAACACCCATCCCAGAACAATTAAATACCCGGCCCAACCCCAAACCAATCCGAGCCGTTGATGAAATTAGATCAACGGCCCATATACTTGTTACCATATTTAAACCCCCAATTACCCCCTCCGACCTCTCATTTTCCCATCTCTCATTATCTCTATATTCCTCTCTGGTTCTCTCTAGAACCTTCCCTGGCTTCCCTCTTCCGATGAAGCTTGTTCGTCTTCTCCGGCCGGTCCCCTCCCCAGAAACTATGGCCTACCATCGTCTCCTGGTTACTCGATCGCCCTACACCGGTCTGATGACACCCTAAGTCCCTCAGGAAAACTTGGAGCGGTTCACTCACCTCTCATGGTCCCTCATGCCATTTTCCGGCCACCTACGGTCGTCTGAGTAAGAGCTATGACTTTTCCGTCTAACGCCGGCGACATCTTTAAGGTTTTTCTTATTTCTCTGGGTTCCATGAAACCCTAACTCCTGATATCTTTCCGATTTCCTTCTAGATCTTCCTTAGATCTATGTATATCATGAAGCTTTTTACATGTTCTTCTTTGAAGAACCTTCCTATTTTAAACGATCTTTCATCTTCAAGCTAGGGTTTCATAACCCTTTCTTTTAAATGGTTTTCATACGATTTTCCAGTATTCTCTTAAGATTTCTACTGTGTTTAATGATTTTATTGAAGTCTCTCTCTTTATTTGAGTTTTGTTAATAAAACCCTAACCTTTCACCCTAAGCCTTGGGTCGCTGAATATATGTTTGGATATGTACTTACGAGCTTTATTATTCTCTGAAGTTTTACTCTATGGTGTTCGTATATGTTTCTGACTTTCTGACTCTCTCTACGTGCCTCCATGTTTACCCTGTAATACACATGAATCCCTAGCTTGTATGATTTTACTCTACTGAGATTTCTAGGGTTTCAGAGTTCTTGAACATTGTCTATTTAATTCGTGTTATTTTTCCGATTAGCTGATACTGGACTTATTTGAATCCTTGATTCCCTCGGATTAGTATCGTTCACTGATCCCTTAAGGTAATACACTACTGATTTTGACCCATGAGTTATTCACTTTCCTTATTTGATTAATTTTACTGTTTAATCGATTTTTAACTAGGATTTTTCTGAACCTAGACCAATTGCTTGTTCTGTATGCTGAGATTATTTTCCTGTGTGGTATTCTAGTCATATGAGATACTTTCCTTAAGTGATGCTAGTTTCCTGTAATTTGAACCTCATTCGAGGATTTCCTGCTGATTTATGTCATTTCCTGTTTATTTTCATAGCCAATTATGTTGTCACACTGATTCTTAGGACCTTCCTTAATTGATATGTTATGTATCTAGCATAATTACCTGCGCTATATTCGTATTAGTTTGAAATATTTCCTTATGTATTACATGCCAGCCATGGATTTCTTTCCTTATTTGGTCACTTGTCTTTACCGTTTGAAGTTGACTCCCTTGATTAGAGGGAGTACTTAGACTGATTGATTGTTAATTGATTTTGATTCCTTTAATTGCTTCCTGACTTTGATATGTACCTTATTTACTAACGTTTTTTAAAAACAAAAGAAAGCTATATATACACTCTATTCATTCGTTACACATACAGAGACATAGATACAAAAACTGATCTATGCCCTCTCTTTTACAAAAAAGGGTTCCATACTCTCTTCATCCTCTTTTTCTATGCTACTTGCTATTACTTTAAGTGAGCCGGCTGTAAGCCAAGGCTGACTACTGTTCATCTCCTATCTTTGCTTGTATTATTGCTTTCTTCATCATACTGGTATGTTCTGATTTAAGTTTCAGTCATCAAACCAACATGTTTCTATTGATAGTTCAGTTCCTTGTATTCCTGATATACTTCTACTTGTGGTTATGCTGTCCAACATGCAATTAGAATTCTGAATCCCCTTTACATGTCTATTTTCACTTTACCTTGAATGATCGATGTGTCTCTCTGCACTCAGCCTCTATTCTTTATATGCATCTCCATGCCTATGACTAATATGTTAAATTCTATCATGATGTCAGTGGTTTGGTTGATATGTTGCTCTAACTTGACACTTAGTCATATCCCTGACCTCCCCTGAATCCTTAGGAACCCTTGGATTATGTGTCTATGTGTGAATCTGCCTTCTTCACAGGCTGTGTATTTGTCACTTAAACCTCTCACCTTTGTTTATGACTGCTGGGCCACCCGGAGTCCTTTATGTGATGCTGGCTTTGTTTTGTTTTGAGTTGGTAAACTTTTTTCGTCAATTGAACCTTTGTTCTGAAAAGGCTGATCTTTACTAAAAGTCCTTCCTCTCCTAAAATGTTTTTCAACACTGTTTTACTTAAACTTCCTAAATTATGAGCACATCTCACTCTACTCCTAGTTTCTTAAGATCAGCCCCTTTGTGTGAGCACTGCTTTGGGGACCCTTTGAGTACCCTCTGAACTCTGACACACAAGGCTAGCATTCCCACACTGCACTTACTCCCTCTTGGCTAGGAAATATGGGTGTGGGCACTGCCCGGGATCCTCCGAGGTCCTTAGGAACTCTGACACACCCGGATTATGAAAGGTTATGGCATATGGCATTAAGGACCTGGAGATTTGGGCCTATTGGTAGTCTCCCTATAGTGTAACTTCTTAATTTTCTTATTTACTTATGTAATTCGTGCAACACTGGTCTGTAATAACTGATTGTATAAACGATTCTGGGGTTGGATAGTGAAATGGGTGGGGTATGCATACTTAGTACAGATGCGGGTAGAAATCATGCCTATAGGTTTACTTTTCCTACATGTGCAATAGCCACCATGCTTAGTAATAACATGCCAATCATGCATTAAATACCATGACAATCATGTTTATTTCTTTCAGCATCTCATCATAATGGTATTCACCTAGAAATCATGTTAGTTGAGGAGTATGAGCTTGGGTTCCACAATGACCAAAGTAATAGTAAGAGTTTCGTTGATGAGTCGAGTCAACTCTTGATGCTCTTGTGTCTCACTTAAATCCATGATTTTAAAAGGGCCAAATGTTGTTAATGATTCATTTGCATTGAGGGCAATTGTTGGTCCCAATTGATGCTAGAAGAGGTTACCTTAGAACAACTGAATTTTCTTGGAACTACTCAAAAAGGGGTGGGGATTATTTTGTTTACTTGAGGACAAGCAAATGCTTAAGTTTGGGGGAGTTGATAACTAGGGATTTTACCTTTTTTTACACTCTATCTTGATTAAGTTTTGCTTGCAATTGTACACAAAATAGTCCAAAAGGCTTACGTGTTGTGCTTGTTGCAGGGTTTAGCCAAAAAGGATGACAAATCGTCAAAGACCTGCTCAGAAAGGAGTGAAACTTGCACAAGTACCAAGAACAACCAAAAGTCAAAGTCAAAGTCAAAGTGACCACCGCGGGCCGCGGTCCACTTTATGCGGTCCGTGGTGGTGAGGTTCAGAGAGTTGTTTCCAAGGCAAAGTCCACCGCGTCCGCGGTCCATTCTACGCGGACCGCGGTGAGGAGATTCAAAGGACCTGATTTTGAAGGCCAAGACCAACGGGAACCGCGGTCCATTTTAAGCGGTCCGCGGTCAAGAAGATTCATAGACCCAACACTTGAAGCCTAGAAGTCTACCGCGGACCGCGGTCCTTTCTTCGCGATCCGCGTTAAAGCCACCGTGGCCGCGGTCCAATTTATGCGGACCGCGATGGCCAAGTTCAGAGACATAATTTGTGAGACCAAAAAGCCTCACCGCGGCCGCGGTCTATTCTTCGCGGCCCGCGGTGATCCCGCATGGGCATTTTTTAACGGAATTTTCAGCTGAGTATAAATAGCTTCTTTTGTTATTTTTTTTTTGAGGTGAAGCTTTGTATCAGATATTGTGGGCAACTCGTGAATAGTTTCTTTTCATCTTTTTGAGCAATTTTAGCTAGATTTCAACATTGGATCTTCCTATTTTATTTTAAAATTCAATCATATGGGTTTTGCTTCATCTATTTCTGTGATTTCTTCATTGATTATGAGTAGCTAAACCCATTATCTAGGGTTGTGGCTCAACCCTAGTGTGGGTCTTTAATGGGTTCTTTAAATTAGGGCTTAGATGTTTATGGGTGATGGATATTTGGGTTTATTTGTGGTTTTCTTGTTAAAATTGGTGGTTGCAAACACTAATTGGTGTTCAATTGACTTGGGTCCTTCTTGAGAAAGAGGACTTGAGTCTAGGACATCAACCCAACAAGGAATTGGGATGAAATAATGAGAACTGATAGTCCCAAATAATGGGTTAAACCTCGAGAGAGTAAAACCCTACTTGAGCCCATATTGCTTATTCAAATTTGACACCCAATTGACCTTGAGAAAGGCAATTAAGCATAGCCACTCAAACTATCGAGAGGTATAGAGTGGGTAACGTTGGAGCATTGGCTATATCATAATTCCCCGAATAACATCTTTGCCTAATCCTTTAATTACTCGCCTAGGTAAAAGTCATAACCCTAGTGCCTTTATCCAATTAGAAAACAACCCAAAAAGATAATAGTAGTTCAATTGCAATCATCATTAGTATAAATTGTAGTTATAGTATAAAACCCAAGATTATGAGAAGTGTAATCAAGAACACGAAACACTATTAGATTACGTAGAAACTTGACTCCAAATCATAACTCTCTGAGGAATCGATCCCGACCTTTCAGGTAAAAGCTCCACCGACCCTCATCTTCTTACTTCAATAGTAGTATGGGTGAAAGCCGATCACTTTTTGGAACCGTTGCGGGGAGTTATGCGGTGTTTATTATCTACGTGAATATTAGTGTTTAGTGTTTTTCTTTCCTTATGTTTTAAACGTTTTTGTTGAATCTATTCAGGAGCAAATGGCGGATCCCTTTGGAAAAGAGGGGGAGATCAACGACCTCCGAGTTGAATTGGCGAAGACTCGTCAAGAATAGACCGAGCTTATTGAAAAGGTATTATAGCGTTCGGGGGCGTATTATGCATTCACTTGATTTGGCGGCTAACTCTTCAACTTTTCAGGTCTATCAGAAGGGCGAGCTGGTGGAGCAACTTTGAGAAGAGCTCAAGGTGAAAGAGGACGCAACCCTAGGGTGGAAACAACACATGGACCTTCTCGCCTCAGAGAATGATGCGCTTCGAGAACAACTGACCTTAATTGAACATCAAATTCAAAATGCAAAGAAGGAAAGCTTGGCCCCGTGCCGCAAAATCGAGGAGCTCGAGGCTAAATCTTCTGCTGAGCTTGCGAAGGCCAAATTCGAGACAGAGGAACTTGTGTCCTCGTACCGAGATGACGCCGAAGCTGCTAACACTCGGGCACAGGATATCTCTCCTACGGCCGAAGTTAGGTTATCATGTGCCCTCAATCATGCTAGGCTGCAGTCCCGGAGAGAAACTCTCGAGGAGGTGCACGATCATGCCTTCGACCTCTCAGCTGATATTGAAAAAGCAAAGACCTTGGAGGAAGAGGCTGTTGCTTTGCTCTCCGATGATGAGGGTTCCGCTAGTGGCTCCGGGAGCGAGAAAGATGAAGTCCCCGAGGAGGATGTTCCCGAAGACGCAGCTCCCAAAGATGCAAACTCCCGAGGATGTGCCCCAAAGTAGATTAGGTTCCTTACTTTTGTTTTTGTATTTTTGTGTAAGGGCCCCTTGTAAATATCTTTTGTAAATATCTCTTATAAATATAAAGGATCTCTTTGTTTCATCTTTGATTTATATTGAATTCTGTTTCGTCTTCATTTGTGAAAAACTTTGATGTTATAACTCTTATGATCAGTTTGAATATTGACTTGTACTCAGAATATAATAAACCCTCAGGTTTTCTATCGATCAATGGGCGATCTTTATAATAGAATACCTCTTAAGGTTTTTGTTAATCCTTGAGCCAAGCTTAAGTCAATTTGATTCGAGCCCGTGATGATGGGACTCTTGAGTCCGAGTTGAGTGAGAACAAGTTCTCGAACCCTATGTGTTTTGGCCCTTAGGCTCTTTTATATCGGCCCTTGGGCTCTTTTAGGTCTAGCCAGTTTGGCCTCTAAAGCGGCTATAATTTTTCCCTCTTTTTGGCAAAAAGACTTAGTGAAATTGTTTTTATGCCTTAGCATGTGTTTTTTGTTCTTGTTGGGTTTTTCGAAGGTTCGTCTGATCGGAACCTTATTTTTAATTTGTTTGTATAAACATAATCGAATACTTCTTGAGGGTTTTTCGAAGGCTGATATTATCGAAGCCTTTAAATTATTCGAGGGCTGATTTTATCGAAACCCTTAATCATTTTCTTTTGCCAAGGGTAGCCCGATTTAACCGGTTTTTTCAAAGTGTTTGAAGGCCTTAAATTTATGGCGGAAGTGAGACGTCTCTGAGCCGTGTTATGTCGGACGTGGCCTTTTCATGTGGTCGTAGCCTTCGGGTATGTCTTTTGGACTTGTTTCCGATGATATTTCGAACTTGTTCGAAATGTTAGTCCTCGAGTATGATGGCGGCCTTGGCCTTTACATCGAGGGATGCCTCCTTGAGGTCTATATACGGATAAAATCGGAGAGACCGGTCTTATGTTCAATATGTCTTACCACATCCATCTGCAGGACGCTCGAGGTACAGTTCGAGGCCCGGCCATGAGCGTACCCTATGTTTGACCTCGGGACAATGCAAATCGACGAATGTCTTGAGCAAGCGGCACGTGGGCGAAGTCAACCAGGTCTGCAAGAATAGTACAAGTCCGTACCGTGACATTAAATAGTTGTACCAGCTACATACCTTTGTAATAAAATGCTCATGTACTATGTTGGGATTCCTCCTCCTATATAAAGGGGACCCTTATCTTTTTTTGGCACACATGATATTCAATACAAGGAACAAGTCTTTACTGATTTATTACTTACATTTATTGTATTTCATTGATTGTTCTTCATTTATTATTCATCATTGATCATAAATAGCTGCCTTCAAGTCCCTTAACACTGTTATAGCTTCATCGACCCTACGCTGCTTAGAATCGAGCCTCGACTTCGACCGATTCGAGCCCCCCTATGCTGGGCAGTCTGGTTTTCCCATTTCAATCCTCTGTCATTTTTACCTTGATTATTTATCTCACACTTAGCATCTTTCGCTTAACAACTAGCATTAAAATAAATCACATATTTTTAGAACCACATAATCAAATTTAATTGTAATTACAATTTTCAAGGTAAAAATTTTGGCGCCAACCATGGGGTTAAAAATAATAGTGATTGTTTTAGTGCTGGTTTACTAAAAATCACAAGCGATTCTTCACACTTTTCTTGTCCAAGAATCTTTTATTTCAGGTCAAAATGTCTAACTCAGTGAATGCACATGAAAACAACGGCCCCGAGGATCACAAAAAGAATGGTGTAGTTGTTTCAGGCACTGGTGTACCACCGTAAAACCCTGAGGACACACCAAACCCGATCCTAGTGGATGTGGGCTCACGTAACACCCAACACGTCGATATTAGCTCCCGCACTGGTGGGGGCATACGCGGAGAAAATGAACTGGAGGTTCAAAAGACTCCGACTCGGGAAGAAAGAGAGGTTAGTCTTCACGTAATTTTTAAATTTAGCAAGCACAACAACCGGCAATATCTCAATTGCAAAACCATCAAAAAACTCCAAGTACAGGAGCACCGGGAACAACTCCTTGAGTTGAGCCAGCACCGGAGAGGTCGAGCGATAACGGATCAGCAGCCGACCCCGCCATCATAAAGATGCTCGAGGAACTCACGAAGAGGATCGAATCGGGCAAAAAGAAGATATAAGCTAATGACAAAAAGGTAGAGACCTACAATTCAAGGGTCGACCAGATTTCGGGCGCACCCCCTATTTTGAAGGGTGTAGATTCGAAGAAGTTCGTGCAAAGACCACTCCCATCAAGTGCTGCTCCGAAGTCTATCCCGAAGAAATTCATAATGCCCGATATCCCGAAGTACAATGGGACCTCTGACCCCCAACGAGCACATCACTGCCTACACTTGTGCCGTGAAGGGAAATGACTTGAAGGAGGACGAGATTGAGTCTGTCCTGTTGAAAAAGTTTGGAGAAACGCTATTAAAGGGGGTTATGATGTGGTATCACAAATTAACCCCGAATTTAATAGACTCGTTTGCCATGCTGGAAGACTCTTTCATAAAAGCACATGGTGGTTCCATCAAGGTTGCAACTAGGAATTATGACGTCTTCAAAATCAAGCATAGAGAAAGTGAAATGATGCGGGAATTCGTATCTCGCTTTCAAATGGAGCGAATGGAATTACCACCGGTATCCGATGATTGGGCGGTGCATGCCTTCACCCAAGGCTTAAATGAATGAAGTTCGATAGATTCTAAGTAACTGAATAAGAATTTGGTGGAATATCCCGCCGTCACTTGGGCGGATGTCCATAACCGATTCCAGTCAAAGATCAGGGTCGAAGATAACCAACTAGGAGCCCCCTCGGGCTCGGTATATCCTAGCAGGCTCTTGGAAAAGGAACCAAGGACAAACAAGGAAAGGTACCAGCCATACACTGAAGATCGAAGGAATGCCCTGAGGCGCAATATACCTCGGAACGACCGAAGGGCAGATCGAGGTCAGAATCCTCGGGGACTTATGAGCATAGTCGATTTCGACAAACACACAGGACAGGTAGAGGCACCCCGGCTATCAGAATACAACTTCAATGTTGATGTTTCAGAGGTCGTGCCGGCCATAGGTAAAATAAAGGACACAAGATGGCCAATGCCCATACTATCAGATTCGTCGCAAAGAAACCATAACCTAATATGCGAGTTTCACGGCTAGCACGGTCATAGGACCGAAGATTGCAGACAACTCCGGGAGGAAGTAGCCCGGCTAATCTACAAAGGGCACCTTCGAGAGTTCCTCAGTGATCGAGCTAAAAATCAATTGTGGGAGAAATGGGCGAACAGAAAAAATGAAACAGAAGAACCACAACACGTCATCCGCATGATCACGAGAAGAATCGACATCCCACAAGAGCCCATCCTCGGATAGGAAAAAATATCCATCACTAGGGAAAATTGAACTCGAGGTTTCATACCCGATGACGTCCTCACATTCAGCGACGAGGACCTCGAGACCTTGTCTCAGCCTCACAATGACACACTGGTAATTTCTTTCCTTATGAATATGTTTCAAATTAAATGTGTACTTGTGGATCCAGGTAGCTCGGCCAACATAATCAGGTCGAGGGTGGTGGAGCAGCTCAGACTGCTCGACCAGATCGTGCCCGCCTCTCGAGTCCTCAACGGATTCATATGGCGAGCGACACAACGAAAGGGAAATCATCCTCCCGGTCAGCATGGCCGGCACACCCCAAAACGCCAAGTTTCATGTCATCGACAGAGACATGAGATATAATGCCTTGATCGAGAGGCCATGGATACACTTCATGAGAGCAGTACCATTGACCCTCCATCAAATGATCAAATTTCCAACAAAGCATGGAATAAAATTAGTATACGGGGAGCAACATGCAGCAAAGGAGATGTCCGCGGTATACGATGTAGTACCAACATCTACACCTTCTACATCGATGGAGTCAAAGGAAAAGAAAACAGTCAGGTAACAACAACAAGCCACATCCTCGGCTACGCCCGAAAGGACTCCTAAAGGACCGTAACGCGTCCTCTAAATAAGCAGTCGAAGCGCATCGAGGCTCGAACACCATCGCCGCTAAGGTATAACTATCTTCTTTTTATTTTTTACACTGACCTACATGAAGGTGACCGAAAAAAGGAATCGAAGCACCTTCCAGCTTGAAGACCTTAGATTTTAAAGCATGCGCTGCACTTTTTTCCTTCGATCAAATTTTATCCCAGAAAGGGTTTTACCGGCAAGGTTTTTAACGAGGCAACATCTATATTCTACCTAAGGAGAACCTAGACAAATATTCAAGGATTCTCTCCAGTCAACCTCGAATACTGGGGGGGCATCCCCTCGGGAGGTCACCTCCAAAATAAGCTAGAGAGGGATCCGATAGGAAAATGATGTATCGGGACATACAGTCAAATGAGTCGTGTCCGCATAGATTAATCGATCCTCCGACGACGAGAAAAATGTATGCCTATACCAAGTGATCAAAGGAGTATCTCTTTCCATCTAGGCACTTTGCGGTTCAAAGAAGTTGTTATTTTCACAAGGAAAGGCCCCAGGGCCAAAAGACCCTCGATATCTCGGGGATTGTCATCAACTGTCACCCCATCGAGTTATCAAAGCCCGAAGCCATAAGATCCCAAGCGGGTGACCTCGGGCATGATCAAATTTGTAAGTCCTACGGGAATGATCAAAACTGTAAGTCCTCAAGTAAGGCAAGTCCAAATCATATGACCTTGTAAAAGGAACAATCCCGATTTTAAAGCCAAGACTATATATTCGAACTTGTAATACCCCTAAAAAGGCATACCCTTGAATATAGACACCGAGGATACCTTACTCGGGGACTAAAGGCTCCGGCCAAACAGAAAGACTCTGGTCGATGGGCTCCAGCCAAACACAACGACTCTGGTCGATAGGCTACGATCAAATGCCATGACTCCGGTGGATAGGCTCCGTCCAAACTAACGCAACTCGAGGATGACCGACTGTCGCCGTAAAATCAAATCCTTTGAAGTTACTTCGGAAAGAACCGGTTAAATCAAGCTACCCTCGGCATAAGCAAAAGATCTTCGATCATTTTCATGTCAGCTCCAAACAATGAAAAGGCTTCGAAACAATTCAGCCATAGGGCAAAACCTTTCGAGGTGCTCATTTATCGTCACATAACAACTCACAATCAAGGTTCATATCGAGCCGTCGAAGAGTGGGACGAACGCAAAAATTTCAAAGTCTTTAATGAGGGAAAATACAACCATACTAAAGGTCATATCGACCCAATGCGTAAGAACCTTGACGCCAGCTTATAAAGCCTCAGGGAAAAATTCTAAAAACCCTTAGGGTCGATGAGCTCGAGTCGAAACCTTACTCGACGACTGAGCCCGAAACGGTTAACTAAAATGCCTAAGGGAAAACACATTGGAGCCTCCAGGCCAACATCAAAAAGCCTACGGGCCGATTAAAGTTCATATTGACCCCATGCTTAAGAGCTTAAATGCCAACCCAACAAGCCTCAGAGCCAATTTGTAAACCTAAGGGTTTTACCTCGAAGTCCAAATCATTTGGCCAACCGCCGACGTACCTCAGAATTTGAAAGAAAAGAAAGACAAACTCAAGCAGAGAAAAACTCACGGAAGGAGAAAGTCGTAAGGTTTCCTTTTATATATACACATATTACAAATGAACATTTATAATACTCCCACAGGGAGACTCATGCAAGGAAGAAAAAAGGAAAACCTAGTCTATTCTCGGGACCAGCTCCCTCGAGGGCCCTCAAATATCAATATCGACATCAGGAGAAAGGAAAAACTTGGCGTCAATCTCATCCGCCTTAGCCTGCTTTATCTCCTACAAGAGATCGAAGCCCCAAGAGTGTATCTCTTCAAAGGTCTCCCTCCAAGATCTGAACCGGGCATATTCCTTGCTTTTTCTCTCTCTGTCAAAGGCTCCTCTACGCTCAGCCCGATCATCGACAACATCTTTTAAGTAAAAGGCCACTTTCCTGTCGGCCTTTTCTCCAGCTTCTTCAGCTTCGGCCTGGGCATCGACAACTTTGGTTTCTATTTAAAAAAGTTCAGCCTCAAGCTTTTCGATCTTGCTCGCCTGGATTGAGTTGTCTTCACAAGCATTCCGGAGGTGCACTTCGAGGGAAAAAGCTTTGGCCAAAGCATACTCTTTGGCTGCGACATGGGCGTCCATCTGAGCCCTTAGCTCATCACACTCATCCTCGGCCTGACCAACCTTGCCCCGAAGGCGCTCCAGCTCCTTTGTCTTTCTCTGCAGCTGGAGCATCAGAATGTTAGTCTCCGAAGATAGGAAAAGAAATATGCATATCTTCAAAATGAAGGTTACCTGTCTCTCGAGACGACCTTCGTAGTCGTGGCTCCGACTCATCTCGTATCGAATGTGTATCCGCTCCCTTGCTCATTTATTACAAAGGATCCTGAGGGATTTCTCCCCATCCAAGGCTTTTTGCAGCTTGATTTCATGGCTGAGCAGCTCGGACTTAAGCCTGTCAAAGGCCTGTAAAAGGTACGCTTTAGTTAAAAAGTGAAAGTGCGAACTAAGAGATCAATGAATCATCAAAACTCACCTTAGAATAGAGCCGCTGAGCCTCCTCAAAGGTCGAGCGTGCATCTACTTGCTTGGCCCCATCATCCCCAGTCGAGCCACTCTTAGCGGGAAAATGATCTCTTGAGACCCCACTCAATTTCGGCAGCCTCTGGTCCCGAACGTCCCTCGAAGTACCTTCGACGGGAGAAGAAGATAGGGGTAAAAGGGCCTCACCCCTCGAAGTGCCTTCGACGAGGGAGGAAACTACTGGATAAGCCTTCCTCTCATCGGCTTCGGGCGCAATGGGTCCGACAACCTCAGAAAGATCCTTGGTTCGAACCATCGGTGCAGAACAATCCTTCTTGGGAGTACTGATTTCCACGGAATGGCCAATATATATGAGGTTATCTTCAGTGACGACATCTTCCTTGTGCCTCCGGGCAAGCTCCGCCTCAAGGAGAATGTCTCCATCCACCGAGTAACTTCTCCGCTTATTATCTTCTCTCTGCCCCGAAGTCGACGGCCCTCTCCTCTCCTTAAGGGGGCACGGCCTCACCTCGGAGAATCCACCGATGCCTGCGGTGACGAAGTTAATACATATAAAAGGCAGAACCTTTCATGAAATTATAACACACAACACGTACCGTGGTGTTTTGTTTCCCATCTGCCCTTCAACAGATTGCGCCACTTGCGCTCGTCATATGATGAGGAAGCTACCAGCTTCCGACTCCAATCCACAAGACCGAGGATCCCATCTGGTGTCCACAGAGCCACTGAGAGGGAGAAAAGGAAACATGCTTATTAACCAAGAAAATCAAAGGCACCGAGTTTTTGACGTAGTACTTACGTTGGAAATTCCATCTTTCTAGAAATGGCAGGAACTCGGCAGGGATGATGTCGGTGGTCCTCACTCGAATAAATCGCTTAACCACCCTCGATTTCTGTCCTCGTCATCACTAGCAATGAAAGGTCTAGTGGATCGACGTCATAATGCTATCAGTCCTCGATAATGCATAGGTCGGTACAACCTAATAAGGTGACTAAGGGTGAACTCAAGCTTCGCCTTTTTGGTGAAATACCACATCATCAACACTATCCGCCAAAAGGACGGGTGAACTTGAGCCAAAGTAACCCGATATCTACTGCAGAATTCAAGTACGAGGCGATCTAGGGGGCCCAGTGTAAATAGATACATATATACACTCAGGAACCCCTCTACGTGAGTCATAATATTCTCCTCTCGGGAAGGTATCTGAAGCATCACGTTAAGACCCCACCCGCAGTCTCTCCTCACGGCCTTGAGGTGCCGCTCTTCTATCAAGTGGATGAACCTCGAAGCATGTTCTCGGTTGTCCGGGGCGTCAAAATGTTTTTGCAGCGCAAAGTCTTTCTTCAAAGAAAATCAAGCCGATGTCAGCTCGCGATACGCCGGCGGTGTACCACTGACCAGGCAAGAAGCAGAGGCGGAGCTTCCCCCTCCTTGGTGAGTGGGTTTGGGCGTAGCAGCCATGACTACTTTGGTGTAAGAGCGAGGAGATGAAACTCAAAGCGGATCTCAGATTAAAGTGGTAGAAGAATTGATGAAGAGAAAAACCTTTATGAGGAATATAGCTGTTAAAAGAGGCAAAGTCTTCAAATGGGGGAGGATAATGCATATATAGAGCGAACAACGGCCGCTCACCTACTTTAAAATCCAATTAATGATGACCAGATCATTACAACCTCATTGGGAAGTGTAACGGCGGGACCACCTCGATCGCTTCACAGGTCGTGTCGTATAAATGACACTGTCCAAAGGCTCAAAATCCCTTTATAAATCTAACCTCGAGATGGTACCCGATCTCGAAGGCTCCTGTCGTCGTAATAGTCTCTAAGGAGTCATCAATGTACCTAACCTCGAGATGGTACCCGATCTCGAGGGTTTATGTTATCATAAAGGGCTCTGAGGAGCTGCCTATGTCAATCTAACCTTGAGATGGTGTCCGATCTCAGGGATCTCTATTGTTATAACTATGGGCTCTTGGGAGCCATCGATGTCAATCTAGCCTCGAGACGGTTCCCGATCTCGAGGATCCTTACCATTACCTATACGGTTTTCTAAAGGAACTATTACTCCAACCTCGAGATGGTACCCGATCTCAAGGGTTTCTACTACTACAAGTATAAGCCGTGAAGAGAGCTATCGAAGAACCGCATATCGATCTAGCCCGAGATGGTACCCGATCTCAAGGGTTTCTACTACTACAAGTATAAGCCGTGAAGAGAGCTATCGAAGAACCGCATATCGATCTAGCCCGAGATGGTACCCGATCTCGAGGGCCTTATTATTCTGAGAATGGGCTCCGAAAGGCCGACCATCGGCCATGCACAATTAATGATTTTGGGAACCATACAAAAGGCAACCCTTCAGTCACTTCAACCACTTGTGTCATGATGTAAACGTCAGGGCCCAGACATCGGGAATCATCTTGTCAGAAATTTTAAAGAACAATCTGCGAGTCGGGTTCGAGTAAACACTCACTCGACTGTTAAGCCCAAGGGCTACCCAAGTTCGAGTAAGTTCTCACTCGGGGGCTATTTGCAAAGCCTTCGGGCTATTTTTATTTCGTGTTCGAGCGAAAACTCACTCGACTTTGAAGCCCAAGGGCTATCCGAGTTCGAGCAAGTCCTCACTCGAGGACTATTTATAAAGCCTCAGGGCTATCTTTATTTCGAGTTCGAGCGAATGCTCGCTCGACTATTAAGCCCAAGGGCTACCCGAGTTCGAGAAAGTTCTCTATCGAGGACTATTTATAAAGCCTCAAGGCTATCTTTATTTCGAGTTAGAGTGAACGCTCACTCGACTATTAGGCCCAAGGGCTACTCGAGTTCGAGCAAGTTCTCACTCGAGGACTATTTATAAAGCCTCAGGACTATCTTTATTTCGAGTTCGAGCGAACGCTCGCTCGATTATTAAGCCCAAGGGCTACCCGAGTTCGAGCAATTTCTCACTCGAGGACTATTTATAAATCCTCAGGGCTATGTTTATTTCGAGTTCGAGCGAACGCTCACTCGACTATTAAGCCCAAGGGATACCCGAGTTCGAGCAAGTTCTCACTTGAGGACTATTTATAAAGCCTCGGGGCTATCTTTATTTCGAGTTCGAGCGAACACTCACTCGATTATTAAGCCCAAGGGCTACCTGAGTTCGAGAAAGTTCTCACTCGAGGACTATTATCTTTATTTCGAGTTCGAGCGAACTCTCACTTGATTATTAAGCCCAAGGGCTACCCGAGTTCGAGCAAGTCCTCACTCGGGGATATTTGCAAAGCTTCAGGGCTATCTTTATTTCAAGTTCGAGCGAACGCTCACTCGACTATTAAGTCCAAAGGCTACCCGAGTTCAAGAAATTTCTCACTCGAGGGTTATCAACATGCTATCTTTATTTCAAGAGTCAAGACCCAGTTCTCACCCGATCTGGATTCAGAAGTCCCAGTGACCTAAGTTTGCATTAAATCAATCCAAGCTTAGTCCAATGGATAACAAAATACTTTAAGAAGAATCATATTAATCAACTAAAAACCTAAGGGTTTATTATGTCACGAGTCGAATATTCAGACTAATCATTAGAGTCGTACACTTGGATTTTTCACAAACGAAGGCAGAATGAAGTTCAACACAAATCGAAGGCAAAATTAAGAAATTCTTCTGTTAATAAGGGATGTTTACAAAGCCCACGAGGAGCCCTTACACAGAAACAAAGAAGCAAAAAATAGCAGCCAAAGGCCTAATCTACTTTCGAGGGTATATTCTCAAGAGCAACATCTTCGAGAACCTCTTCCTCGGGGACTCCATTTCGATCTTTAAAGTGGCGTCTTCGAGGACCTCCTCCGAAACAACAATAGATGAAGGAAAGGCTATAGCCTATCAAAAAGCAAAAGCTTTTTACAAGCGAAGAAAATTGTGGCCTGCTGAAAAACTTGGCGAGTATGGATCTTGCCAGCACTACTATTTTGAAGCCATTTATTGAGACGTTGTACTGGTGTGGGATGCAAAAGTTAGTGGATAGTGCCACCTCACTCCACGAAAAGAAGAAAGAATGAAGCGCCACACCAGGTTGGGGTTAAGAGAGATGGACGGCGGTGTAAAGAACACATATATTATGACACGGAAAACATTTGGTGCCCTTCTCTCATTATTTCGGGCCAACAACAACAACAACCCAGTATAACCCCACTCAGTGGGGAAAAGCTTTGAAAAAGAAGCCATGGCATAACTGACAAAGTTGCTGCCGTATGATCTTATGGCCACAGGTTTGAACCATATAAATAGGAGTTTGGAGATGGATATAAAGAAGGGAAAGGACTAAAGGCTGTTGGAGAAAGAATGAGTGAAGTTTTTATTCAAACAATCCCTCATTTATAGGGAGACGGTAACGTAACCGACGGCGCAATCAATGTTTTTGGGGAAATGGACCGTCGGTACATTCAATGCTTCTAGGGATACGAACCGACGAGATGTTTCAATCCCTTCGGAAGCTTATGTCACAAGCATGAATTCATCATGAGAGGCTCGAAAAAATCAAGGTTAAAGTCGTTTCATATCATTCTATTCTTAGAAATGCGGGGACTATCTGTATATGGCTAAACTCGGAGAGACCGATCTTATGTTCAATATGGCATTCCGCAACCATACGTAGGAAGCTCGAGGTACAGTTCGAGGCCCGGCCCCGAGCGTTCCCTATGTTCAACCTCGGGGCAATGCAAATCGGCGACTATCTTGAGCAAGCGGCACATGGGCGAAGTCGACCAGGTCTGCAAGAATAGTACAAGTCTGTACCGTGACATTAAATAGATGTACCAGCTACATACCTTTGTAATAAAATTCTCATGTACTATGTTGGGATTCCTCCTACTATATAAAGAGGACCCTTATCAATTTTTGGCACACATGATATTCAATACAAGGAACAAGAACATTCTCTGCTCTCTAACTCAAACATCCTTTATTGTCTCTTTACTGATTTATTACTTACATTTATTGTAATTCATTGATTGTTCTTCATTTATTATTCATCATTGATCATAAATATCCGCCTTCAAGGCCCTAATAATTGTTATAGCTTCATCAACCCTACGCTGCTTAGCATCGAGCCTCGACCTCGAGGACCGACCTCGACCAATTCGAGCCCCCTATTCTGGGAAGTGTAGTTTGCCCATTTCAATCCTCTGTCATTTTTATCTTGTTTCTTTAGCTCACACTTAGTATCTTTCTCTTAACAACTAGCATTAAAATAAATCACATATTTTTAGAACCACATAATCAAATGTAATTGTAATTACCATTTTCAAGGTAAACAAGATCTTATGAGTTTAAGTTTGCATAGTTCAAACATGTTTGACTATCGAAGGTAGTCCCCGAGTTTTCAGGGTGTCCTTGTGTTTTGGCTTTTGAGCCTTTTCTAACATAAAGTCGTAAGTATGGAGTAACAAATTTTTTCAAGACATGAGATGTTTCATAGAAAAGGGGCTTCTTTCAATAACTCGTTCGTATGTACATGTTTTGCCTTTGAGGCTCGATAATCCTATATGGACACGGTTCCTTTGACCATTTGGACCATTACTAAATTTCCCTATCGAGGCCTTCTTAGGCGTGAAGTATTGTCACGCCCCAAAACAGAAGGACGAGACCGGCGCCTAACCGAATGATCCCGGTCAAGCAGACCTGGTTTGCCTTTCCTACCGAACGCATTGCCCCGTGTCTACAATATACATTGTTCCATATGAATTAGACAATTTAAGTTCAAAGTACAATTTACAACATAAGTACATTTCCTCTTTTAACCTTCAACATTTGATAATCCAAAACGTATGTAATACATACAACTTTTCCAATACGGACAACGATTTCGACCGAACACAGCTACTTCCTAAAATACATGTATACAATCCACATAGTGTCTACGGAGCCTCTAAGAGTACTAGGAGATTTACATAAACCTGCCGGCAACAA
>ML293156.1:0-46114 GCA_005239495.1 Nicotiana undulata
TTGAAACGAGCCCTAGTCTAAACATTATGGTATAAAATGTGCCGAAATTCTCCGGCACATCAATCTTACCTGCTGATTTTGTGATTCTCGACTCCGAAGTTGACTATGAGGTGCCTATAATCTTAGGAAGTCCTTTCCTAGCAACATGGAAGGCATTGGTGGATATGGAAGCCGGGGAGCTCACTTTCCGGGTGGGCGATGAAAAGGTTGTCTTCCACGTGTGCAAATCAATGAGGTAGACGAATAGTACTGAGGTTTGCTCTTTTGTGGATCTTGTGACGAAAGTGATAGTTGATGATACTAGTGCAATGATCAATGTGGAAGATCCCATGGAAGCTGTTTTATTAAACCATGAGGATGATGTAAGGGATGGCTTGGTTGAATGTGTAAATGTCTTGCAAGGAATAGGATCCTACTCTTATGGGCCCCGTAAACTCTCCTTGGACTTGGAAAACCGGAAGACTTCACCGACAAAGCCCTCGATCGAGGAGCCACCAACATTGGAGTTGAAGCCTCTCCCATCACACCTTAGGTATGAATTCTTGGGCCCTTCTTCTACATTACGTGTTATTATTTATACTTGCTTATCCAAAGTGCATGTAAACTCCACTCTTGAGGTGCTTCAAAGAAGAAAAAAGGCAATTGGATGGACCTTAGCTGATATTCGGGGCATAAGACCCGCCTTTTGCATGTATAAAATAATACTTGAGGATGATGCAAAATTGTCCGTGGAACATCAACAGAGTTTGAACGAGTCTATGCAAGAGGTTGTCAAAAAGGAAATTATCAAATGGCTTGATGTGGGGGTTATCTATCCAATCTCAGACAGTGCATGGACTTCACCGGTGAAATATGTGTGCCGAAAAAGGGGGGGTATGACTGTGGTGAAAAATGAGAAGAATGATTTTATCCCCACTAGAACAGTGACCGGATGGAGGGTATGCATGGACTACAGAAAGATGAATAAAGTGACCTGAAAAGATCATTTTCCATTGCCTTTTCTTGATCATATGCTAGACAGGCTTGCCGGGCGTGCCTACTATTGTCTCTTTGGATGGGTTCTCATGTTACCATAAGATTATCATAGCCCCAGAAGACCAAGAGAAAACTACCTTCGTCTGCCCGTATGGAACCTTTGCATTCTCTCAAATGCTGTTCGGATTGTGTAATGCACCTGCTACATTTCAGCGGTGCATGATGGCTATATTTACGGACATGACTTCGTCGAGGTCTTTATGGATGATTTTGGTGTGGTTGTAGACTCATTTGAAGAATGTTTGCAAAATTTTGACAAGGTTTTAGGCCGATGTGAAGAGACAAATCTTGTACTTAATTGGGAAAAATGTCACTTTATGATCGAGGAGGGCAATATCCTCGGCCATAAGATCTCGAAGAATGGAATAGAAGTGGACAAGGCGAAAATAGAAGTGATTTCAAAGCTACCTCCTCCGACTTCTGTCAAGGGTGTTAGAAGGTTTCTTGGGCACGCGGGGGTTTACCAAAGGTTCATCAAAGACTTCTCCAAAGTGGTGAACCCCTTGTGAAAGCTATTAAAGAAGGATGCAAAATTTGATTTCAATGATGAGTGCATGAAGACTTTTGAGCTCTTGAAGTATAAATTGACAACCAATCCAATCATTACAGCACCAAATTGGAGCTCTCCCTTTGAGCTTATGTGCGACGCAAGTGATGTTGCAGTAGGGGCGGTTTTGGGGAAAATGGTGAACAAGATGTTTCATCTGGTGTACTATGCAAGAAAAACTATGAATGATGCCCAAGTTAATTATACAGTGACAAAGAAAGAGTTGTTAGCAATTGTGTTCGCCATGGAGAAGTTTAGGCCTTATCTCATGGGTGCCAAAGTGATTGTTCATACCGATCACACGACTCTCCGGTATTTGATGACAAAGAAAGACTCAAACGCTAGATTGATGATATGGTTTTTGTTGCTTCAAGAATTTTACCTCGAGATCATTGATAAGAAAGGAAGTGAAAATCAGGTTGCAGATCATTTTTCCCGTCTAGAAGAAGAAGTGAGGCCCAAAGATGGTATTGAAATTAATGATGCTTTCCCGGATGAGCAACTCCTCTCGGTTTCTTTGAATGATATGCCTTGGTTCGCGGATGTTGCCAATTTCATTGTTACCGGCATTTTCCCGTGTGAGCTCTCTTCTAACCAAACTAAGAAACTCAAATGGGACAGTTTGGACTATTATTGGGACGAGCCCTACTTGTTCAAGATTTGCAATGATGGAGTGATTCGCAGGTGCGTCCTAGAGGAGGAGCAAATGAGCATACTTGATGCTTGTCATTCCTCTCCCTACGGTGGTCATCACGGTGGGGCGAGGAATGCTTCCAAGGTTCTTAGTTGTGGTTTTTATTGGCCAACCCTGTATAGAGATGCAAGTGCGCTTGTCAAGAAATGTGATGAATGTCAGAGAGCTGGGGGAATATCAAAGAAGGATGAAATTCCTATCACAACTATTCTTGAAGTTGACATTTTTGACGTGTGGGGCACAGACTTCATGGGGTCTTTTGAGAGTTCGTGTGGCAATACTTACATTCTGGTGGCGGTTGATTATGTTTCCAAGTGGGTCGAGCAGTCCTTTGCCAAACAATGAATCCCGGAGTGTAGTGGCGTTCCTCAAGAAGAACATTTTCACACGGTTTGGTACTCCTCGGGCAATTATCAGTTATGAGGGGTCTCATTTTTGCAATAGGGCATTTGACACTTTTCTTGCAAAGTACGGTGTCAATCAAAAGGTCTCTACTCCTTATCACCCCCAAGCTAGTGGACAAGTGGAGGTTTCAAATAAGGAAATCAAAAGCATCTTCTCAAAAACTGTGAATGTCAATAGAACGGATTGGTCAAGGAAGCTAGATGATGCGCTGTGGGCTTATAGGACCGCATTTAAGACTCTAATCGGTATGTCTCCGTACCGGTTGGTGTTTGGTAAAGCGTGTCATTTGCCGGTTGAGCTAGAACATAAAGCCATGTGGGCCTTGAAGAGGTTAAATCTTGAGTGGGATGTTGCAGCAAATCTCCGGGTGGAACAACTCAATGAGCTAGATGAATTTCGGTTTCATGCCTATTCAAGATCATCATTGTACAAGGAGAAGATGAAATACATGCACGACAAATATATCCGAAACAAGAATTTCAAGGAGGGTGATTTGGTCCTTCTCTTCAACTCCTGGTTACGTCTGTTTCCAGGAAAGCTTAAGTCCAAATGGAGTGGCCCCTTTGAGGTAGTGCATGTAACACTTTTTGGTGCTCTTGACTTGAAGAACAAAAATGGTGAAATCTTCCGAGTTAATGGGAACCGTGTGAAACGTTACTTGGGAAATTTTGATGACAACCACGTGGTGGCCCTGATAAAGTTCCAATGATGATGGTAACCTGCGTCGTGCCGCGACGTTAAATCAGGCGCTTCTTGGGAGGCAACCCAAGTGATTTTTCTTCTTAGATTAAGCTCTTTTGAGCTAAATGGTTCTGAGATTTGTGTAGGAATTGTTTATGCAGTGCAAGACTAATACTGGAAAATTTGGCTAAGTGTGTAACTGGACCGCTGACTGCGCTCAAAATTCTGCGGTCAACGTAAGCTTTTTCGTGGGAGCGTGATTCTGTAGCGGACGCGGACATGAAAAATAAAAAATGTAGCCTCTATGAAGTTTCATTTGCGTTCGCGATGATCGCGGTCAGCGAACCTTGTTCCATGACCTGGCCAACTTTTCCTTCCTCAGCGGAGTTGTGAAGAAGTTGAACTTCAACAAAGCCAAGAGCGCGGACCGCGGTGGAATTCTGCGGCCGCGCCTAGGTAGGTCGGTGGGCCCCTAGGGTTTAAATATAAATAGGAGGGCCCTCCTCCTTTTACAGTTTTCACGCCCTCACTTCTCAAAGCACCTTACCACTGTTCATCCTCTTTTTGTCTGCATCTAGAACTCACCTCATTAAGCAAGTTAATTTCTACAACTAATCAAACAACTGATATGCTCAATTCCTTTGTCTTTATTTTAGTTTTTTCTTTTCTTTGTAGTTAGTTTTAATTTTTCTTTCTAAATAGGTTTACTACATGCCAAGAATCATAATCATGCTAAATTGAAGTTAAAACTGGTTGGGTAATTGATTTTAATGCTTAATGGGGGGATGGGGTTGTTTATTTGACCACCTAAGAGCCAAATTTTTGCTAATTGAATAAAACCCTAGGTCATGACTTTTCTTCAGTACCCGTTCTTTTTGAATTCTGCGGCCGCGGCCTTAATTCCGTGGTCAATGTTCATTAGAATTGCTAAGTTAAAAATGGTTTGCTTTTACGCGGCCACGTTGAAATTTTTGCGTACAGTGACTTGAATTACACGGGCGCGCTTCTAATTTCGCAAACCGCGGAGCTGATCTTCAGAGAATTATTAGTTTGGGTCCGCGGCCGCGTTCGTTTTTACATGGACAGCGGTGCAACTTTCATGGCCATGACTAAAACTTCAATGTCAGCGGTGGTAAAGCTTCAGAGAATGGGTAGTTTGAACCCCAGTTTCTCGCGGTCGCGGCTCTTTTTCCACCGACAGCAGTGGCCAGTCCGCGACCGCGTCTCTTTTTTTGCTGACAGCGGTCCACTATGTTGTAACATACTGTGATAATTTATTTGCTTCATCTGATACTTGCTTGAATACCAATACTAATGAGCTTTCACTGATTGTGTATGCATACAATGATTAGATCTCGAGGTGGACAAGAAAAACAACAAGGGAGGGGAGAGTCCTCCCGAGGCCGGGGAAGAGGAAAACAGACAGTTGCGCCCCTAGCTCCTAAAAGGCTCATTGGAAACAAACAGACCCTTCGGAGGCCCACTCCTGACACTTCGGAGACTAGTGAGTATGTTCCCTCCCAGGTAATTTATGAGGGAGAAACAACCCAGACCCAACAAGAGGCACAATCCCAACCTTTCCGCCTTGTCAATGAATCGACCTTATTGTCCGGATCTTCTGAGGGCTTGGGAGATAGTGACACTCTAACACCCCCTGCCCCAAGTGCAGTAACTCCAGCCTCCACACCAGCCCCAGTAATTATTGATAGTGATGATGATGTCCCGGACGACGGGAGGGGTGGTGACACCCAGACAAAGGGGTTGGTGAGATCAAGGAACCCGGTGGTATGGTAAGACTGGTTTGTGAGTGAGAAAGCCTACCACAAGTTCCGGGAGTGGTGGCCTCAATGGTCACTTACACGTGAGAGGGACTTCATTGAGCGAGATCTTCTGCCCCACAACCCAAATATAAAGAGGCACTTCAATGACAGAGTGGGGTGGAAGTTCTTCACCAGCAACTTGCTGGAGGCCAATGAGTTTTTGGTCAAGGAATTCTATGCAAATGTCGCCCACATAAAAAAGGGCACATATTTGACAAAAGTCCGCAACAAGAAGATTTTGTTTGATGGCAATACTTTAAACGACTATGTTGGGATCAATGATGAGGATGAGTCCCTTTATTTGGAGAAAGTGGCTATGGATGAGTTAGCCCGCCTTTGGCTTGCATCGGTGATTGCTACTGGGACTACTCCATCTTGGCTGACACCCGGGGTCCTGATCTACATGAACACTCTGAGCTTCGAAGCGAAGGGGTGGTCTACTTTTTTGTGCAGCCGATTGGACCCTAGTACACATGATAGTGACATGCCGGTCTCCCCGGCTATTATTGTGGGGGCTATCATGGCGGGGTTCTCGATCAACGTCGGGAATATTATGGCCAAGGTGATTACTAGATCGATTGGCAAGGATGAGAGATCATATCCCTTCCCAAACTTCCTCACCATGTTCCTAGAGGACCAGGGAGTAGAAAGAAGGGACTTTGACACCAAAGTGAATCCAAAGAGGCCATTTTCCTGGTACAACCTTCCGGGTCCAGACAACCCCAACTCCAAGGGCAAAGCCACCACTTCCACTGGCCAGTCTAAAGAGCCAGGGGTAGTGGCCACCTGTTCTAAGCCATCCACTATAGAGGGTCATCCACTCCGGACCATCTACTCCTATTCCTACTTCAGTGCCTTCTTCATCAACATACCCTCAGACTGCTTTTAGGGTCAACCAGACATTGGCTGGAATCAACAATTGGCTGAAGGTAGCTACATCAAAGCTATCTGCCTTACCCAGTGTCGTAGCAGCTCAGGCAGCCCCAGATCAGTTCCATATGCCTCCATCACTGGAGGAATCATTGAAGACTATCTTTGACAACCATAAGAAGATTCTGGACTCACTGGGTGTTCATGAGAAGGTGATCAAGATCCTGGGTAAACAGGTAAGGAAGGTAAAGAAGGTCCAAGAAGAGTTGAAGAAGGAGGTGGCCAAGATCAATGCCGCAGGAGACATTCCTCTAGATCTCCTCATGGGAGAGCCTGCCCCTGCAACTCCGACAGTGCAACCATCACATACCAGAGCAAGAGGCCATCAGAGAACCGGTGAGGAGGGTGGTGATTCCCCAGACTGAGGGTTTGGAGATTGAGCTGGAGGACCCCGAGGGAGGTGATGACTCAGGCCAGCCACAAGACCCAGCCAGTGACCCCATGCAGACAGAGGAATCATAGGGAGTTTTCTTTACTCTCTACCCTTCCCCTATTCTATTTTTGCTTTTAGCATTGAGGAAAATGCTAATTTTTAATTGGGGGAATGTGGCCTTATTTTGATGATGATTTGGATGATTTGGTCTGTAATAACCTTGATACTACTTCTTATTATTTGTTTACCTATCGTACTTGATTTTTGTACTTTTAACCTTTGGTATGTATATAAAGTTACCTTTCCGTGTATATATTCATTCCCCTTTATGTATATTCGTTTCAATCCCCTATTGTACATATTCATTTTATTTTCCGTATTTTTACTTTATAACTTCTTTTATAATTCTCCTTAATAGTTTAGCTTCTTATTTCCTTTAGTAGATTCTTTTTGAATTTATATCTTCTTTTTACATTTTCGTGATCAATAAGCCTTTGGTTTTCTTAATGCCACGGTTCTTTCCAAAGGTGCAATTTGTGTGAACTAGTTGGCTCTTCCATACGATGGATGGCGTGACAACCTTCTTAAGGGATTGAGTGTGTTTTTCTTTTTTATTTCGATATATGGTAGTAATGAATAAAAGTGACTCAAGTAAGCTTCACTTGGCACCAACACATTTACCTTTGACCTCATGGTTATAGACAAGTTGTAGACGAGACTAGCTCTAGTTGCGACCCTTAGAATCTTGAGTTGACTAAAACTATCATCGAGTGGTTTATGTGGCCATATGTGAGTTTCAATCATAGCTAGGATTGTTGTGGGCCCTCGACCTATTCTCTTTAACAATCTAGTGGCTTGAGAGGTGAGGTTTTGAATAGCAAGTCCAAGTGACGTGCCAACAAGTCTAAAACTTGCCCCGAATTTTTTTCTAGGTGAAATTCTAAGTGTAGCTCGACTTGAGAAGTGATTATAGGATCTCCTTGGCCCCATTCCATATACTAACATTATAATATCCTTAGTCAACCCTTTTGAGCCTAAGCCTTTTTCATTCAATAACCGCATTACAAGCCTTCATCCGTTTTAATGACCCTCTCTTGGCACCCACTCTTTCCTCAGCATTCATGATGAACAATAGTCAAAAACATAATTTTGGGGGAGAGAAAAGGAAGTTTCAAAGTGATGAAAGGTTCAAAGAACAAAAAGAATTGACGAAAAGGAAAGGCAAATAAAAGGAGGAAAAGCCAAAAAGAAACATGTCAAAAGAAAAGTAAAGGTTGAAAGGATTCAAGAAAACAATGATGAAAGGCTTGGAATGATGAGACAGGGAATGAGCGTCATATAGAATGAAAGGGTGACGATGTGTCTCTCTAGTTCCCCCATGGAAGAAGATAATGACTCAAAGAGTCAAGAAAGCATGAGCCAAATTGTGAAATGGAGTGCTTAAGGAAAGATGATACCATCATAGTTCATTATGTCCAACCTTGAGCCAAAAAGCCTTCATTACATCCCGCTAAATCCCTATAGGAATTCAAGTTGAGTGAGATTACATTAGTGGTGATTTACATGAGGGGCAAGCCTATGGTACTTAGAGCCGGACTTGTGGCATTCTTTTGAGAGTGATGAGCGCACTTCTTGACAATCCCAATTTTGACTGTACATTCTATAAGGTGAGATGAGCTCATGGAGAGTAAAGGAGAAGGAGTATGGGATCCACAGTGACCTACATGATAGAGAGAGTCTCTTTGATGAATTGAGAACTCTTGAACCTTTTGTGTCACATTAGACCTATGAAACTCAGTCATAGCATAATGTTGTCAATAATGCATTTGTGTTGAGGATAATTGTTAGTTCCAATTGAAGCTTAATGAAGTTACCTTAGGAAAGCTGAAATTTTACTTTTACCTTGTTTGCTTGAGGAAAAGTAAAGGCTTAAGTTCGGGGGAGTAGATAACTAGGGATTTTAGCCTACTATTTGCTCTCATTTGCTTAGGTTTTGGGTAAAATATGCTTAAGGTATCCCCAAAACTAACTTAAGGTGCTTACTTGCAGGTTTTGGTCAAACTGAGGCAAAGAAGCCAAAATGAACTCATAGAGAAGTCAAACTTGCACAAGCCTAAAGAATGGAACTGGAGCGCTGTCAGCTCTATTATTACGCGGCCGCGTAAGATCCTCCGCTGAGGCGGGTACAAATATGCTACCATGAAAATAAAGTTCAGAGAGATGGAATTAGGTTCAAAGTAGACCGCTGACCGCATTACAAAAGCGGCCGCGAAACCATTGGTGTGTCTAAATTACGCGGCCGCAACGTTACCAGGTGCGGATGCGACGCGAATTCTGCTGAGGGCGCGAAAGAGGTTCAGAGACTTGGCTAGTGGAACCTAACTGAGGAACACGGTCCGCGAACATTTTACGCAGATGCAGTAGACTTTATGCTGTCCGCGAAACCTAGCCCAAGTCCAAAATTGAAGAAACGCAGTCCGCGCTCGTTTTTGCGCGGCCGCGAAAGGCCATGCACAGAGGCGCACAGTATTTCGCTGACGTGGAACCTCCGAGGGGTATTTTTGTCCAGTAATTTCAACTGTGTATAAATAGATATTTTTTACATTTTTAGGTTAAGTTTTGTATTACGGAGCTCGTGAACAACATCACTTTACCACTTTGAGTAATTTTAGAGTAGTTTTAGCTTATAACTTTAGATTTTGTTCTTGTATTTAACTTTTATGGCTTATATTTCATCTCCATCTTTGATTTCTATCTTATTTATGAGTAGATAGACCCATTAACTAGGGCTGTGACCCAGCCCTAGTGTGGGTATTTAATGGGTCTTCAATTTTAGGGCTTATTTTGTTTATGGGTTAGTGATATTTAGCTTGTTTCATGCTTTAACTGTTGAATTGGTGGTTGCAAACACTGATTCGTGCCTTATTGACTTAGGATCTTCTTGAGAAAGAGAGCCCAAGTCTGGGAAAAATAGGCTAACAATAAATTGGGTGAATTCAAGAGATTGATAGCCCCAATTAAAGGGTTAAACCTAGAGATAGCAATACCCGACTTGAGCCAATTTTACTTGCATTGTTTGAACACCCAATTAGGCTTGAGAAAGCCAATTAGGGCAAAGTCACTCTAACTACCGAGAGGTATAGAGTGAGTAATTATGTGTAAAGGTTATATCACGACCCCAAATATAACAATCTTTTCCTAAATTCTAGACCCCATTAGATACTCGCCTAGGTGTAAGTCACTTCCCTAGTGCTTTTTATCATTAGGAAAACTCCTATAAAACATTGTACTTATTTTATTTTCAGAAATCAATAGCATTAAATGTAGAATAGAAACAAATCCAAGCATGGTAAGAAGTGCAACTAAAGAAAAAACACATAGCTAGAATAGATAGTAACCCAACTCCCAACCAATATTAACTCCCTGTGGATATCGATCCCGACCTTTCAGGTAAAAGCTACATCGACCACTCATCGTCATTATATAGTGGTGCAGGAATTCGACCGAAGATATCGAGACCTCAGGTTTTAAAGTACGTGTTGCACTCTTTTCCCTTAGACCGGTTTTTATCCCAAATGGGGTTTTTCGGCAAGGTTTTTAATGAGGCAACAATTATGTGCTATCTAAGGATAATTCAACAATATCCAAGGCTTGTTTGCAATCAACCTCGAATACTGTGGGGGCATCACCCTCAGATGTTATGTGTTCGAGAAATATACCTAGCATCAATGGGCCTCGATAAGAAAATTATTGTAATGGGCCAAACGGTCGAATGAACCGTGTCCATATAGATTAGCCGAGTCCCGACAACAAAACATGTACACATGTATAAATTATTCAAAGAAGCATTCTCTTTTTTCAAACATCTCGTGTTTCAAAGTAAATTCCCTACTATATGAATCGTGTACTTATGATTCTGATCTATTGTGCAAAACTAACACTTGTGAAAAATGGCTCAAGAGACAAGAACAAGTATACTTCGAACACTCGGGGACTGCACACTCGAGCTATCTAAGTTCTAAATCATAAGACCTCAAAGAGGCACCCCTAGATATATAGGCCAAGGCCACCATAATCGGGGACTAACATTTCAAACAATTTTGAAATGTTATCGGGAAATAAGTCCAAGAGACATACCCCAAGGCTGAGACCATATTAAAGGCTACAGCCAACCTAACCTGTATCGGAGACGTCCGACTTTCACTATAAACAAAAGGAATTCAAGTACTTTGAAAAACCGGTTAAATAAGGCTACCCTCGGCAAAGCAAATAAAAAAGGACTTCGATAAAATCAGCCCTCGAATAATTAAAAGGCTTCGATAATACGAAAAAACCTCAAGAGGTGTCAAATTATCTTAACACAAACACGTTAAGGCATAAAAAAAAATAGGGTTCCGATCATCGAACCCTCGAAAAACCCAATGGGTATAAAAACACATGCTAAGGCATAAAGAAATTTTCACTTAGTCTTTTAGACGAAAGAGGGGAAATAATAGCCATTTTCGGAGGCCGAATCGGCCCAATCTAAAGAGCCTAAGGGCCAACTTAAAGATCCTAAGGGCCAATCTAAAGAGCCTAAGGGCCGATCTAAAGAGCCTAAGGTCCAACCTCGTTCCCACTCGATTCGAACCCAAGGGTTTCGCTACTCTGAGCTCAAATAAAAGTCAATTATATCTCGAAGATTCACCCAAAAACCCTAAAAGGTATATTGTTGTAAGCTCAAAAAATTTGACAATCATTTGGTAAAAACCTAAGAGTCATTCGAATTTGGTTATAAACATAACACATCTATAAGTTCGATCGAGCCACCCCCGAGATAAGGTCTTAAACAAATTTCGAACTCGGGGACTTATCCTCGTAAAAACAAAAAACTTAAGGGTTTAATTTGGCTTCGAACTGAAGTTAGTAAGATTACAACAATGACAATTTCAACATTTTCAATAAAGACAGAAAGCATATCTAAACTTGAAATGTAAGAAGGCATTCGAAAATAAATCTTGTATTATATCAAATAGTTTGTACAAAAGGCCAATCAGTGCCTTACACAAAAATGATACAAGAAAAGAAAATCTTAAAGGCATAGTGTACCCAGGAGCCACATCCTCGGGAACCACATCTTCGGGATCCGCTTCTTCGACGGCCTTATCCTCACCCTCTCCACTCTTGGACCCACTGGCTGAATCCTCTTCATCAGAAAGCAAGGCTGCAGCCTCAACCTTCAAAATTATGGTGTCTTCGATGTCAGCTGAGAGGTCGAAGCCACGAGCGTGCACCTTCTCGAGAGCCTCTCTCCGAGATTTCCGCCTAGCATGGTTGACATCATATGATAATCTAATTTTAGCAGTAGCAGAGATCTCCTGTGCCCGAAAATTGGTAGCCTCGACATCAGCTCTGTAAGAGGCCACAAACGCCTTTGCCTAAGACTTAGCCTTAGAAAGTTCGGCGGCCAACTAAGTCTCGAGCTCTTCAATCTTTCGGTCTCAGGCCAAGCTTTCCTCCCTCACAACTTGAAGCTGTCTCTCTACTAAGGTCAATATGGCCCGAAGCGTATCCTTCTCTGAGGTAAGACGCTCCATATGATGTCTCCTCCCTAGAGTTTCAGTTTCCTTCATCTTAGCTTCCTCTCGAAGCTGCGCCACCAGTTCGCACTTTTTCTAGACCAGCGAAACTGAAGGGTTAATTTCCAAATTCGAGCTAACACTTAGCAAACGTTCAAGAAATTACGTTACCTGTTCGATGAGTTCAGTCTAATCTTGATGGACTCTTGTGAGCTCAGCTCGAAGAGTTATGATCTCCTATTCCTTTTGAATGTATAAGAGTTTGAGGCCATCCCTCTCCTCTACGAGCTTCTTGAGCTCGGCCTCGCATTGGGATAACTCAGCCCTAGATTTCGAATATGCTTCTCGGTGAAGCACCATGGCCTATACACAAAGAAAATAGTCAGGATTGAATAAATAAGGACTAAATGCAAGTGTAAATACAATGTAATTGAACTTAATTGCTTCAGAAACCGCCGAGCCTCGTTGAATACGAACAATGCGTCTAGCTCGGGACCATCGTCGACTCCGGTGAAGCAGTCTTGGAATATGTCATTCCCTTCGTGGACCTATCCCACGTCGGGAGTACCCATGGCCCGAGCATCTTGAAACTGCCCCTCGGAGAATGAAGGTTCAAGCGGCGAGTCACCAATATTAATTATCCCAACTGAATCAGTTGGGACATTGTCTTCTCTCTGAAGGGCCTCAGGGCTAGACCCTTCAGGCACACCCACCGACTGATTATCCCGGCGAGGGGCATCCTCACTACCCTATTGGTCGGGGACTTTTCTCATACCCTCCTCCGGAATGTCCTCGGTCCGAGATGGGGTCGCCTCGAGCTCCATCGGCTCGACACTCCTGGAAGCCTCAGTACTTCCCCTCTTATGGGTCACCAGCGGGCAACCTTCATCTTCACCCTCTTCATCTTTCTCTCGTAGTCGTTGAACTACGTCGACTCGAGGAGCAGAAGGCTCGGCTTTTGTCTTCCGATATTTGTTCTTCTTTGGCTTGGGGGTATCGGTAGTAGAAACTCTTCTCCTCTTCCTCTCCTTGTTTCTATTCGACGCCTTCTCTTCCCAGGGGGAGGTGGCCTCATGGCCATATTTTCTCCGAGACCTACGCATAAAGAGACCAAGTTAGTGAGAGTTATATTACGAGAAAAACCTCGATGTACAAGCGAGAAGAACTCACCGTGGCTTTTAGCCTCCCATCGGCCTCTGGCCAAATCACGCCAAAATCGTTTGGCATAAGAAGAAGTGGAGACCAGCTGTCGAACCCAGCCTTCGAGGTCTGGGATTGCGCCGGGGAATCAAGGAGAAGCTGCATCATGAAAAGAGAACCTGAGTCAGGAAATGAATGAAGGAAATAAAACAGTAAAGTACTAGTATCGAAGTTGCACTTGCATTTCATGTTCCACTCCTCAGGGAATACATTTTATCGATCAAAATTAGATCGGAGGTTTTGATTCGGACGAATCGGCCCATCCATCCCCGGTCTTTGTCTTCGTCAATACTTGAGAACACCGTCTTCGTGGCCCGATGCTGCAGCTTTATCAACCCACCTCGATAAAGACGGGGACTGTATAACCTTATCAGATGGTCTAGGGTGAAGGTTATTCCCTCGACCTTGCTCGAAAAGAACCTAATCAGGTTGACGATTCTCTAGAATGAGGGATATATCTGGCCGAGGGTTGCTCGATACTGGATGCAGAAGTCAAGTATGACTGGATCCACGGGACCTATAGTGAAAGGATAGGTATATACACTCAAGTACCCTTTCATGTAGGTGGTGATGTCCTCCTTAGGGGAAGGAACCACGACTTCCTTATTTTCCCAATTACAGTCCTTCTTCACCCTTTCGAGGTCACTTTTTGATATCGAGAAGATGTATCGGGAGATAGGTTCACAGTGACCTATAACTAAGGAGGGTCTTTCGAATTTGAATTCAAAAGTTAGTTTGATTGGCCCCGGGATACATTCCTCGATACGAGGCTCCACCGGCATTTTATTGTCGGCCGACCGGGAGGAGGAAGATGAAGTCTTTTCTTTTTGCGACACAGTTTTGGAGGTTTCTGCCATTTGTATATGCGAAGAAAGTAGAAGAAAGGTGTAATATTGGTGGCTCCGTTAAGAACAACGGTGGCGTAACTGGTGACGATGAAAGAACAATAAGAAGGATTGGAGAGTTGATAGTTTTTAATCAAAGCAAAGTAAAGTTTGAATCAACAAAGGAAGTGATATTTATAGGCTTGTGGCGACGGTTCGATGGCACTTGTGGCCAACCAACGACTGACATGCGTTGATGGTTTTGGGGAACCGAACCGACGGGACATTTCGGTCACAACCATCGCTTACGTCATGAAGACGACGTCATGATCGAGATACAAGGGAATCGAGGTTCAAGTCATTTCTTATCATTTCATTCTAAAAAAATGCAAGGACTATCTGTATGAGGCTAAAATCGAGCATATCCGATTTTATGGGCTCGAGGGTCTACCTCGAGATTAAGCTCATGTCGAAGCGAGCTCGATCTTGAAGAACACGAAGACTGAAGGATCGAGATCGAGCAAAATCAACATCGGATAATGGAATAGCGAGATATCCATGATCGACCAAAGATCTTGGCGAAAATCTCAGAATGACATAACCGCTAACGGTTATTGATATCAATCATGGATTTTGTTTCCGAAATTAGAGTTATACCTTATTTATGATTCCTCTACTATATAAAGGGGAACCCTGTTCAATTGTAAAAGGATATACACTTACTAAGAAATAACAAATACGCTGCTCTTTTACTTGCTTACAATTCACTATTGTTCTTATTGTTCTTAACACTTGATCTCGAACCTGTTCCAATCAAGGTCGATAATTTTCAATGACAGTGGTTTGATATCTTAATCCTTTAAGTCATTTATTTATTTACACATTTATCAATTGGTAATGTATCATATCACGTATCCTTATAACCACATTACAAGTTTAATTGTTACTCGTATTTTGAGGTAAACAATCACAAGAACCAGTAAATAGATGGAAAGCATAAATAATAACAGTAAATAAGGCCCGACACCATGAAAACAGAAGAGTAGTGTAAACACAACATTGACCACTAGCAGTCTAAGACTAAATCCTATCAGCCTAGCCTCACACTGGTAGACTAAATATGCTGAACTACCTTCTAACCTACAACCTTAATGTTCGACCTCCATAGCTTCCTATCGAGTGCCATGTCCTCGGAGATCTGAAGCCTCGCCATATCCCGCTTGATCACCTCTCCCCAATACTTCTTAGGCCGCCCTCTACCTCTCCTCGTACCCACCAACGCCACCTGCTCGCACCTCCTTACCGGGGCATCCAAACTTCTCCTCTGAACGTGCCCGAACCATCTAAGCCTCGCTTCCCGCATCTTGTCGTCAATGGGAGCCACACTCACCTTAATATATGATATACACACAATATAATTTTTTTGAATATAGTATTATCCTAAATAAATTCAATCGGTGTATAATATTACAGGTTTAACAAGACTACGCTCGTTATTATATTCTTCTTACTGGTCTCTGTCTAATAAAAATACTTAGTGGGCGTTTGGACATAAGAATTGTAAAATTCGGAAAAAAGTGAATTTTTTCAAGTAAAAATGGTATTTGAAAATTAGAGTTGTGTTTGGACATGAATACAATTTTGGGGGTGATTTGAAGTGAAAATTTTGAAAAATAGCTTTTTTGGAGATTTTTAAGTTTTTGAAAAATTCCGAAATTCATCTTCAAGTGAAAATTGAAATTTTTTTATCGCCAAACAGTGATTTTGAAAAAAGTGAATTTTTCTTGAAAAAAAAGAATCATAGCCACACATCCCCTAAAACAAAATGATTAGTTAGTGCATTGTATCAATCAATGCTTAATGGGACTATAAGTTCTTTGTGTAACTTTCAATGCATCGTAGGAGTGACTAGTGCTTCCCTCCATATCCGAATATTTATAGCATGAAAAGAAAACTTAATAACAAACATATTTGAGTGAGGTGGTATCCAGTCTTTTCATTCTTAATTAGAGATTTTAGAAATACCTTTTATAGCTATTACTTATTACAACAACAATAACAACATACCGAGCATTATCCCACGCGGGTGATAGTGTGTGCCTTACCCCTACCTTTATGAGGATTTGTTGCTATTACCTAAAAATTTCTCAAGTGGAATATAAACCCCAATCGAAGAACCACGAAATAATAACAATAAGGCAACATAGTTTCTTAAGGGAGGTCTGGGGAGAAAATAAAATAAAATAAGGTAAAATAGCCTCCGAGCTACTTAAACTTGTACCCGTTTGTCAACCCGGTAATTGATCTTACAAGTTTCCCATTTAAACACTTGTACTTGACGGAATGAGTACCATAAACACCTCTGGCCATTGAACAAGCCTATGTAGCAACAATATGTGTGACGTGGCAATAACGTGTGCATATCACGCAAATCAGGCGCCTGAAAGCAATTTGCTTGAGTAATTAAAAATAAAAAGAAAAGATAAAAAGTAACAAAAAACTAAAAAATTCACAAAAACCCACCCGACTCCCCATCTCCCCATCCTCTTTCCCCTTCCCTTTTCCTTTCCATTTATTTTCTTTCCCCTGAAATCACAAGTCCCTCTGTTTCTCTTTCTTCTTTTATTCCATCTTCATAAGAGGATTTGAAGCTCTTCACTATACAATAATGGTGGATCTATGCTCCAAAAAAATACCTCAAATAAAATAATAGTCTGGCTTCTCAAACATCACAATATTTCCTAGACCTACTAACTTTTGTCTCATTCCCCTTTAAAATGCTGAAAAATACCCAAAACAACATCATCCTTAGGAATCAAAATAGACAATAATTTTTCTTCACTAAAAGCTTCACTGCAAGAAATTAAAATGAATATTATCTTTAAATTTTTCTTGTTTGAGGGATTGTCTATGGAGAAATCACAGACTTAAATGAGTTTGATCTTGAAACGGAGAGAGATGAGAGAGAACACAAAACACTTGAGGTCCTAAACAAGATAATAAAAGATACGAAGTCCGTCAGGATCTATACTGGTTTGCACATCCATCAGTTAACCAATCTTAGATGTAGTGAATGATATGTGCTCATTCCCCATCACTATCTCAAGCTCCTGCCTCTCAACTTTATCGGGTTCAGGTCAGTTGTTATGATTTAAGAGGTCTTTTGAGAGGAAATTTTTTAAAATGAAGAGAATGAATTTTTTTTTAATGATGGCCGAGTATTGAATATGGTGGAATGGTGGTGGATTGGTAGGAGCTTTGACAAAAATTAATTTTTTTAGAGAGGAGGAGAATAAAAATATGATAAAATGATTTTTCTTTTAAAGTAGGACCCACAGATTACACATGCCAAAAAATAAAAGTTTTAGTGTGTGGGTCATGTCACAACGAGTGAAGTACACGGTGTGTATATTTAGTTCATCAAGTAGAGGTGTCCAAATGAAAAAAATAAAAATTTATATATTGGGATGACAAATAAATACAAACTTAAGCGGCCCGGAGACTGTCTACTTAATTTGGTACAGTTTCCAAGTTCAGATTAAAGCAAACAATTCTTAGAATTCAGTGACAATACGAAATGGACAAAGTGAAAAAGCTATCGCCATTCAGACTCTCCTCTCTACTTCGCCAGCAAAAGGATCCCAAAATCGCCCTTCAACTCTTCCTTAATCCTATTCCCAGCCATGGAACTGACCATACAACTAAACCCATTCGCTATTCTCCCGCCAGCTATGATCTCATCATTTGCAAACTTGGCAGAGCCAAACTCTTCAACGAAATGGAACAAATACTCGATAAATTAAGGCGTGACACTCGTATTTCTCCTAAAGAAGTCATTTTCTGCAATGTTATTTCATTCTACGGAAGAGCCCATTTACCCGAAAAGGCTCTACATATGTTCACCAAAATACCTTCTTTTCGCTGCCCAAGAAGTATAAAATCTGTGAATAGCTTGTTGAATGCACTTTTAGTTTGTAAAGAGTATGCAAAGATCGCTGAAATATTGAAGAACTTTGAAAGTTATGGAACCCCAGATGTTTGCACGTTTAATATACTGATGAATGCGAGTTGTTTGTGTGGCGATTTGGGTAGAGCACGCGAAGTGTTCGCCGAAATGCAAAAGAGAGGAGTTCAGCCAAATGTGGTCACTTTCGGGACGCTGATTAATGGGCTTTGCGTGAACCAGGAGTTGAACGAGGCGTTTAGGATGAAAAAGATGATGGAGAGGAATTTCAAGTTGAAGCCTAATGCTTTTGTGTATGTCGCGTTGATTAAAGGACTTTGTATGGTTGATAATTTGGATTCTGCTGTCGAGCTGAAGGAGGAGATGTTGAAAAAGAAAGTGGAGTTGGATTCAGCTGTATATTCTACTTTGATTAGTGCATACTTCAGGGTCAGTCGAAAGGAAGAAGTATATGGTTTGTTGACAGAGATGGAAAAGAATGGTTGCAAATGTGACACAGTTACTTTCAATGCATTAATGCACGGTTATTGTCAGGAGAAAGATTTTGATTCTGCATTTAGAGTTCTGGATGAGATGGAAGGGAAGGGGTGTAAACCCGATGTAGTTAGTTGCAATGTGATGCTTCGGGGCCTTTGTAATAATGGGAAGTTGAAAGAAGCAAGTGAACTATTGGATGATATGCCGAGACGAAGGTGCAAACCTGATGTGGTTAGTTATAGGATATATTTCGATGGGCTATGTAAAGCGATGCAGTTTAAGGAAGCTGCAGTTATTTTGGATGAGATGATTTTCAAAGGATATATTCCTCGTGATACAAGTTTAAACAAATTATTCCACGGGTTAATTCAAGAAGGAGACAAGGAATCATTGCTGAGAGCTCTGAATAAAATGGCCTCTGTAAATTGTATTAGTCAAGAAGTGTGGGAAATGATGATTTCGATGATGTGCCAACAAGATAACTTGTCTAATGCATCTGGTCTTGTACGAATGCTAATGATGGAGTAAACAAATTCTCCTTGTAATGGTTAAACACATCTTGTAGTTGTAGATGTGCATCTCACATATTTAACTCCCAAATTCATCTTGTCTGTGTCCAAACAACTTTGAAATATAACAATGATTTATGCTTAAGCTTACTTTTTCTGCTCATAAGCATGCTGTTTTCGTTTCATTTCTCCATAACTTTTTATTCATAGCTGTTAGGTATATTTTTAGAGTATACTCTCACCAGCTATGGGACTTGTTTCTAAATGTTTAGCCCATATCTGGATACAGAAGGCTGTAATGGTCAAGATTCTCCTTGCCCCAAGTTAAATTGATCTACTAAAAACTGCAAAAACTTAAAATTAATTTTACATTTAACTTTTCTTCTCTTCAGACCTGTGTTATTTTTGGTGCGCGTGTGTGGGGGATGGAATTGATCATCTGAATCATACAAACACTGTGGATGCACATGAAGGACAATCAAACTCGGTCCGCTGCTGTGCTAGATTAATTCCAACTCTGTGTATTTTGATTAGTCTCATAAGCAGCAACATAAATTTGTTTGCATTTGTATGTGAGTTACTCGGGGTATGAATCCACAAATGTCAAATGTTGTGCAAGCTTAAAAATGCTATTAGATGGGAACAGAATGGTTTCAGTTGATTGCATATCATACGTTTTGCTGCGCTGGTTGTGCTTAGTCTTTATAACCGGCAGGAGGCAGCTAGGGAAAAACTAGGAGATTACCACGAATGTGCTGCTTGCGCTTCATGAAAACAAATTAAAATATGACTAAATATAAATCCATAATTTTTATAAAATAAGGTTAATCTTTACTTAACAAACATCTTTTCGTTATCTACTATTTTCATGATCCCTTTAATACACTATATATAAAATTATTTGATAGATATGTAAAAAAAATTCTTTAGTCACTGGAGAGATTGTGAACCACTCGGAGCTACTTATTACATGTCACAATCAGAATATTCGTCTCAACTTTCCTTTTTCAGTTTGCTATCTACACCATCCACTGCTCTCTTAAGCTCATGAATAATTACTTCAATGACCATTAAATGTTCTTCCCTCTGACGTCTTATCTGTTGAATAAAAATGATAAAATAGAAATTCATGAACATACAATGTTAAACTAACAAATGGGACGTACTGAATATGTATGCAGAAGAGTTGCCCACAATATTTTCATCACTTTACCTTGTGTTGATATTTAAAAATTCAGCACGAAAACCTATAACACTTCTTATGAGGACATTCCTTAAAACTTGACCAACAGGACGTTGTCTTTACTGATTTTCACTGGGATTCATGTAGGATTGCCAGTTTAAATCTGTATCTTCATGACAATGTAGGTCGTAATATACGACTCATTGCATTTCAGCAGGATATCCGCGAATGAGGTTCAAAGAGAAAACAGTTTAAAAAAATTATAGTTAGTGGGTATTGAACCTACGATCTTACAAATGTTTTGAACCCCTTGACTACTAAGTTACACTTTTAGGCTATGTTAAGGGGATTCAAAACATAATATATAGAGGTAAAAAACAGATTTTGCCTTACATATACAACGTAATTTCACCACTTGAACAACTCTCATATTATGAACAACTCTCATATTATGAAGATGACATCTTTATTCGCCCTTTTTCTTTGCGCTCTTGAGATGCCTAACTGCCTTGGCTACCTTCCGACCTTAAAAATCGGTATTACTCTTGATGATAAATCTTTTACCAAATCAATCTTTCTTCTGATTTTATGTTTCTTATTAGGAGTAGTCACAACATGCAGGTCCTTTTGATGCCTGCTCAATTAGTATGGATGGGACTTACATTTACGCTCCATAAGCAGTTGGCCCTTTCTTCAATTTTGTAACTCTTCATGCAGTTCCTGAATATGAAGAGTCAATTATAGGACAGAACAGAGAAAGAACAAACAAGAGGATAAAAGGAAAAAGTTACCAAATTTAGAATTTTTAGGCACAATGTAGTCTGATGTTACTTATCGAACAAAACAAGAAAAGCTAGAAATTGTGTAAATTGCCTATGGTGAATGCGGACACGGCCGAAAAGTCAACCTAATTCATGATAAGAGAAAAAGTTATGGATTTTGTTGAAGTTTGGAAACCACAGTGGGAAATAAGTATTCTAAGAACTTGGAATAAAGTTCGAAAATATTTGAAGAAGGAACACATGAAAGAAAGAGTAATACTCATTGGGCAGAAGTGTAACAGTCTTGGTGTAGTGCAACATAATGCACACTATCCTATTTTTTGGTTTCCCGCCCGGTATCCGGTACCCGCATTGGAGCCCGACTATATCCGAATTCACGCCTCATTCGAGAGGAAGCGCTCCCTACCAAGAATTTTTCCATACCCAGAACTCGAACCTGAGACCTCTGGTTAAGAGAAGCAGTCTCATCCACTACACCACATCCTTTGGTGGTTGCATACTATCCTAACGTTGAGAGAAGTCACCGAAGAGGTGAGAGAGATAAGTGGAAAAAGAGGTATCTTTTGGTTTTTGAAAGAAATGGCTTTTGGATTTTTTTTTATAATGGAAGTGACTTTTTAAAAATAGGGAAAAAGCTCAAAAAGATTGAGAGAAAAGATAATTGAGTTTTTTTGACCAAATAAATATGCCACATCACCCGGTTAATGACCTTCAATTATATATATATATATATAGTGAGAGAGAGGGAGAGAGGAAAATTGGGTCCACCCATAAGGGGTGCTTTAAGGCCCAATAAGGTTATTAGTTAACACTGGAACTCCCTATATAAGCACACATAAATGGGTCGTTTGGTAGATTGTATAAGAATAATGCTGAATAGGGTGTAATAGTAATGCTGATATTAGTTATGTTTGCATTAGTTATGCTGGTGTTAGTTATGCTGACATATTCTTATCCATTATTTGATTTGATGTATTAAAGCATTGTACAATTTCTAAAAGAATTGTTTGTTTACAAAATTACCCTCATAACCAGTCCATCACTTAACCTTTTTAAAAGAAACATATGTTTAGAAATGTTTGTATATGTAAAAGGTTTAAAATAATTATTTGATTTGTCTACCTATATTGTAGTATAGAACTTTATATTTATTTATATATATTAAAAAAATTCTAAGTATTTATTTATTTACTAGGGATATAATTCTATTTCTCACTTTCTTTGATTATTTTAAACTTGCATTATATAATAACATATTTTAATCAAGTATAAAGTTTAAAGGACATTTTTTTTAACTAAGTTAATGCATGCATTAAAATCCTTTGCATTGTTAATACCATAGTTTCTTATGCATTAGTTATGCATAGGATAATACCACATATAGTGTATAACTAATGTTTGCATAACTAATGCATATGCTCAAAAAGTGTACCAAACAAAATAGTACTAATACACAAAATTAATGCATGCATTATTTTACCTAATGCATCCCATCAAACGACTCCAAAGTGTACAACTAAAGATAAATAATACATAGTATTTTCCGACGCCTAGTCTTCTCCCAAAATCAGACTAGGGTTTAGACTGTGCTATAGGGATTGCTCCGACATACCGTGACAACCAACTCCAACCAGTATTCCCCGTCGCGGTTCATCTGTTTTTTCTTCCGCTACGAAGAACAAGTAAGTTCTCTGTTTATGATATACGCGTAATCTAAAGTGTTTAGATTTATCGCGTTCCTTCGTCTGTATCAATGCAACAAACTGATTTTCTGGTCCGAAAAATATAGAATAGTTCTATTAATCTGAGTGAATCTAAGAACTACGTGTCTATATTATTTTGTGTGTTCTACGTGAAATTGGGCTGCCTAAAATTGTCTTATACGCTGATTTAGAATAAAGATTTGAATTATTATATAAAATTTTGACCGTTGTTTTTGAGTAATTCAGTGATGGATTGTTTTGGATGTAAATAATTTTTATTACTGGTTTGGAATAAGTTTTATATCTGTCTTTGACAATTATTTTTAATCTGAATTTTTTTCAGTTTTTCTTAAAACTGAAAAAGGGTTTTTGTTAACAGTTTTTCCACCTATTGCCGTTGAACGCCGCTAAAGGGCCACTGCCGGCCACCATCAAACAGATGGTGGCTGCTCTTGAAGCCTTTTAAGAATCGGTTAAAATTGATCAAAGAGTTTTGATAGCCAAACAACCATAAATAAATGAAAAAAATATAGGAGTTTGGTGCTCTATGGCCATGGCAAAGAAAAGAAGAAGAAATAAAACTTTCTTTCAAATATGAGAAAGGCTTGTGGCAGCGGTTCATGCTCCAGTGAGTGGCGGCGGCTAACTCTTGTAGAGGAAAATGACATTTTCGTAAAATCCTATTCTTTAATATTTGAAATGAATAAAAAAGGAAGAGAAACTAAAATTTCTCCATGGCTTAAGTGGCTGAAACATCGGGAGAAACTAAGAGGAATTAGGATTTCACTCCTCTCTTTTTTAAATGTTTAATGGGCTGCCACATGAATAAAGAACATGAGCTTCAGAGGTTAAAGTTGTAAAATTTGCGCGGGCGCCCTATTTGGTTGCCCCCATCTAACCTATACTTATATTTTTAAATTTGTTTAACCTATACTCTAATTTTTACAACTTCATGCGCCGCCTTCCTTATACCTGCGCAAAACTTCAGCTTACTTAGTGCTGAAGTTTTTACAAATAAACTAAATAACTTCAACATCTTCTGCTGAAATTTTTGAAAAAGCTTTATTGCAAAACTAATGAATCCAGCACAAAACTTCAGCTTATCTAGTGCTGAAGTTTTTACAAATGAACTAAATAACTTCAGCATCTTTTGCTGAAGTTTTTGAAAAAGCTTTATTGCAAAACTAATGAATCCAGCACAAAACTTCAGCTTATCTAGTGCTGAAGTTTTTACAAATAAACTTAATAACTTCAGCATCTTCTGCTGAAGTTTTTGAAACGAACTAAATAACTTCAGCATCTTCTGCTGAAGTTATTGAAAAAGTTTTATGACAAAACTAATTAATCCAGGACAAAACTTCAGCTTATTTAGTGCTGGAGTTTTTACAAATGAACTAAATAACTTCATCATCTTCTGCTGAAGTTATTGAAAAAGTTTTATGACAAAACTAATTAATCCAGGACAAAACTTCAGCTTATTTAGTGCTGAAGTTTTTACAAATGAACTAAATAACTTCAACACTTCTGCTGAAGTTTTTGAAAACGCCTAGAATGCTGAAGTTTTGTGTGATTGCCTTTGCTACTTCAGGCCCGTATGCCTGAAGTTTATGCGAAAAGTGAGTACACTTGTAATTTTTTTTGCAAAGCGGGTATAAGTTAAAACGTGACCCAAAAAGAGGGTATAGATGCAAAAACCCCGTTAAAGTTATTTTTTAAGAAGGATAGAACTTGTAGATTGGGCTAAAGGCCCACTTCGATTTATTCAAATAAAAAAACTGATTTCTGCAATTTCTTAAATGAGCAGAGTTAAGAAGTTGGGCTTATGGCCCATTTTAAAAGTTTTGTCATTTTATTTTGGGATATTGGCCTAAATAGAAGAATGATCCACAACAAAATGGTATTGTGGAGAGAAGAAACAGAACGCTCCTAGAAATGGTTAGGTCAATGATGACACAATCTAACCTCCCAATTAATTACTGGGGTGATGCGTTGCTTACTGCCACCTTTGTGCTTAACCAAGTGTCTACAAAATCAGTTACTACTGTTCCATGTGAGTTATGGACTGGAAGACAACCCGACCTTAGTGTTTTAAGACCTTGGGGTTGTGATGCCTATTCACATGAGTCCTCTCATAAATATGGCAAATTGGGACCGAGGGGAAAGAAAAGTATCTTTATAAGATACTCTGAAACCTCAACGGGTTATGTGTTTATAGTCAGCAAGATACATGGAGTGTAACTGAGTTTGAATAACGAGAAGTCACATTCTTAGAAGATGTGTTCCTTAAGAAGGGATAGGTAGGTCAAGACCTAATCTTATTTGAGATAATGGATCAAGAAGTACAAGAATCACTTCATTTGAGTGGGAGAAATTTAGCAAATTATGAATTAGTTTCTCATTAAAGACCTCCTTGGTCATTAGATGCGAATGAAAGTAATCCTTCTACATTTAGTGGAAGTGATCAAATGGATCTTGTTCCAAGTGGGAGAGAGATGGTCACAGATCTTGTTCCAAATGGGAGCTGGATGAATGATCTTGATCAGAGTGGGAGCAACATCGATCCAAATGGGAACAATGATGAATCACAAATAAGACGTGGGTCTTTGCGTAAAAAAGATTCCTCCCCGATGATTTGATGTTAAAGGCGGTGAACTATTTATGATTCTCCTACAAGAAGAAAACGAGCCTAAAAATGTAAAAGAGGCTCTCTCATGCCATTCTAAGTATAATGGACAAAAGTAATGGAAGATGAATTGGAGTCTACGAGAGTCAACAAAGTTTGGTCACTAGTTGACCTCCCTGAAGGACGCAAGGCAATTGGGAGCAAATGGGTTCTCAAAATTAAGGTCAAGGATGATGGCACAGTTGAGAGATATAAGGCCCGACTGGTGGCGAAAGGGTATACACAACAGAAATGAATAGACTACAAAGAGACTTTCTCGTCTGTTATACGATTTACCTCAGTTCGCCTGGTTCAAGCTATTGTTGCAAGCTTGGATCTTGAATTGCATCAGATGGATGTAAAGACTGCATTTCTCAATGAAGAACTAGATAAAGAAATCTATATGGAACAACCTGAGCGTTTCATTGAAAAGGGCCACGAATAAAAGGTTTGTAGACTTTTGTAGTCTATTTATGGCCTCAAACAATCTTCAAGGCAGTGGTATATACGCTTTCAGAATATTGTTGTATCATATGGTTTTACCATGATGGGTGAAGACCATTGTGTTTATACCAAAAGATCAAGGAACAAACTTGTGATTTTAACATTGTATGTAGATGACATACTTATAGCTGAAAATGATAAGGAGTTTATAACCGAGATAAAGTCATGGTTGTCATCTCAATTTGAGATGAACGATATTGTTGAAGCCGCATATATTCTTGGAGTTAAGATTTCAAGAGATCGTTCAAAGAAACTATTGTATCTCTCACAGGAGAATTACATTAGAAAAATTCTCGAACGCTTCAATAGACACAATAGTAGCCCGGTTGAAACTCCTATAAGTAAAGGCTATACCTTGGGAAGTCAGATGTGTCCTAAGACTCCTGAAGAAACAGAAAGAATGAGCCGAGTTCCTTGTAGGAGTGCAGCCGGAAGGCTAATGTATGCTATGGTGTGCACGAGACCTGATATTTGTCAGGCAGTTGGCTTGGTAAGTACATATCAAACCGACCTAGATTTAGCACATTGGCAAGCAGTAAAAAGGATCATGAGATATCATAAGGGAACTGCTGATTATACCCTTTGTTATCAAGGCGGTAAGGATCTGCGATTAATTGGATATAGTGATGCTGACCATGGAGGGATCTAGACGAGAGAAAGTCTACCTTAGGATATATTTTCTTACTCAGTGATGGCATATCATGAAGTAGTAGGAAACAATCACGTGTATCACTATCTATAATGTAAGCCGAATACGTGGCTCTCACATCAACAACACAAGAAGCTGTTTGATTGAAAAAGTTCTTGGAACACTTGTTGGATATCGCTGAAAATACTGAATCGGTATTAGTCTACTATGACAGTAAGGCTGCAATATACTCCACTGAGGACCCTAAGTTTCATTGTAAAACCAAACATATAGATGTCAAGTATAACTATGCAAGAGACATGGTTAGACGCAAGGTAGTGAATGTGAAGTATGTGTCTACAAAAGATATGTTAACAGATCCATTGACCACCCTTTGTCTAGAGATGCATTTGTGAGACACACTAGGTCTCAAGGCTTGCGTAGACTCTAGATACTTTATTTTGTTATTTATTATCCCGTATTCATAAAACTGATATTTTTTGATAATCAATAAAGTTGATTTACATACATACATATTTTTATTGTTGAATGTTATGTGCATTCTTTTTTCTTTTTGATAAGTATGTTGGGTAGACAAGTGGTTGGCCTTCTCATACAGATAAACGCCTCCTTATCTTAGTGATGTGAGGAGATGAGACATGATTTTAAGCAAAATTATCATAAGGATAATTTGAGAGCTATTCGCTTAAAATCAGAATGTCGTTTATACAATGAGATAAAGTCATTAGGGTGAAAAGCGTTCACCTAGTCTACTTTGTTCCAGGTGTGAGTTAAATATGATCTGGTACATCAAGAAACTCAAATTTAGATATTTATGGCGTCTAAACATCATCTTTACAATATCCTTATGAGATAAAGACATACACTCCTTGGGAAAAATGAGAAAATGTTGTAGCACATCTTTCATACCATGTGTGCTAATGTCGACCAATTGGTTAACATAAGTTCATTCTCAACTTATTGTAGTGTGAGACCCAGAGCTTTTATGATGGCTCAAGATTTTGTACCCTTAGAGACTCTAATCAGATACTTGAGACTTAGCGTGATGTTAGCTATCTTAGTGTGTTTTCAAAAGACCATGTACACATGTTCAGTCTAGCGGAACATATATAAAAAAACAATCATACTAATGTTAAGGGGATTGTGAGGAGAGGAAGATCATTGATGGAATCTCATTTATTTGTATTCACTGGTGCACCAATTATAACTTATGAGTTATGATTGTGAATACAAGAAATAATGATACATGAGATTTTGGGATTATATCAATTGTGATTCATATGATCTAGGTTACTGCATACTTAATGATCTACTTGCAGGTTTGTACTCGACGAGAGTCTATATACTCCTAACAGAAGTATAACACTTAGCTCTCACAGTATGCTGGTCGCACGGTCTACTTCCCCATATGAATAATTGAGGAGATAAGAATATGTGTGAGTGAGAGATGTAGGAAAATTGGGCCCACACATAAGGGGTGCTTTAAGGCCCAATAGGGTTATTAGTTAATACTGGTACTCCCTATATAAGTACACATAAAGTGTACAACTAAAGATATAGAATACACATTATTTTTCTACGCCTAGTCTTCTCCTAAAATCAGACTAAAGTTTAGACTGTGATATAGGGGTTACTCCGATACACTGTGACAACCACCGCCGATCAGTAATCTCAACCGCGATTCATGTATTTGTGCTTTCGCTATAAAAAATAAGTAAATTCTCTGTTTATGATATACGCGTAATCTAATGTGTTTAAATTTATGGCGTTACTTCACTTGAATAACATGTAAAAGTCAAATTTCTATCCCAGTGTGCTTTTCAGTATGTATGATCTCAGTGTTGCAATGTCTTTACTAGATCAGTCATATAATAACTTAATATATTGCATAACCAATCCAGAATATGACTTATTAGCAGAGGTGCTTATTATAATCAATTAAGGCCGAATCTACACTGTGCATGAAAGTATTAAGATTGTCTGTTTCCTTAGAATAGTGAGGGAATATCAATTTGATTTCTTTTAAAACTTGGCTTAGTACGTCATTTACTTTGTTTTGGTTATTAAGTCGACTTTTGCCTACTTTTGTCCTTTTTATTAATCTTCTCTTCCAAATTGCACCTATCTTCAGACACTCTACCTTTCTAACTAACCACTTCATATTTGCATTAGTTGTCATTAATACAAATTTTCTCTAGGCCCTCATGAGGGGATATCGACGACTGTATGTAGTATAAATTAGAGACTTTTATATTTTTATTTTTCTAATTAATTAAATAAAACAGAAATTATTTTTGTTTGGCGAGTTAATAAAATTTAGAAGGGAATCTGATGAGGGAACAAAAATCGTTCCGTTACTTGTTTTCCCAAAACTCCGTTCTAAACGGTCCGGTTAAAAAATACTATAGTAATGGTTTAATTTCAATGATAACGATTTTATATTAAAAGTGTGCTGTTATCATCCACATTCTACTTGAACGGTTATAACCGTTGCTATATCGGTTCTATAGCAACAATTCTATAACCGTTACAAAAAAATTGTTACAATAGGCTCATTTTCTGGTAGTGCTCACTACTAAAACACATTGGAGTGGAGGGAGAATGTGATTCTCTCTATTTTTCAAAGTGATCTAAGAGTTGTATTAGCAAAACTAGATACTTAATCTTCAGCTTATGAAAAGAATAAGTGGATCTGAAATCAAAGCAGTATTTTAAGGAATGATGTCTAAGTTCAAATCTACAGTAGGTAAATTACTACGCCCTCCGGTCCACGATAAGTGATTTGTTGGCCTTTCTTTTGTGGTCCAAAATAAGCGATTTTTCCAGTTTTCAAGAATGAATTAACTATTTTTTCTTACATTGCCCGTGGAGTAAATAGTGTTGGAGTATGTGTTAGGAGTGTTTACGTGAAGAGATAGTAAAGGTTAATATGGTCAATTTTATTCCTAATTAATGTTAAAAGGTAGATTTCTTAATCTGTGTGAAAACAACCAAAAAATCACTTATTGTGGATCAGAGAGAGTACTTATGTATATGGTAGAAATCATGGTTACCCGATTTCACTATTTGATCGAGATTGGGATGTTGCATTGAAGAGTTGAAACGACGAGTCCGAAATCTAAGCCTCTTTTCTAGATCGAGGTTGATATCAATCGAGGCCAGAAGAGACAGACTTCGGGTAATATCGGGATAGATTTGTAACGAAAAAGGCGAGATATCCGCGATTGGTCGAGGAACGTGACGTGAATCTCGAAACGGATGAAATCTATAGCGGTTAATCAGCTGTTTGTATGATTTCCTTCTTTAATTAGAAGTTTACCATAATTAGGAATCCTCTGCTATATAAAAAGGAAGTCTATTCATTTGTAAGGATGATCACTCACTGAGAAAAATATACATAATCATTTCTTTCTTTCTTATTGCTCTACTTACTGTTCATCATAATTGCTCTATATTTATCGTTCTAGTGCTACTATCACCTCGAGAATACACTAATTCGAGGTCGAGGTTCAGATTATATACTGGTTTGATTTATTTTATAGTTTAATTGATTCATTTATTGTCACGACCCGAATTTCTCATCGTCGGGTCCGTGATGGCGTCTAACATTGAACCCGCTAGCCAAGCCAACATGTACTTTCAATTTGTTATAACTCTTTATTATTAAATGAAAACAGGTGAAATACGACATTTTCATAATAAAGCAATAAGTGAAAACATGCTATAAGTACATAATTCAACCCTCTACCTTTACGAACCTTCAAAATAACCAAAACCCAGATCTTTGGAGTCACAATGTCACAGACTATCTAAGATTAATACATATAAATGTCTGAAAGAAATAAATACATGTGTTTTGAAATACTAAAAACAGAATGAAGAAGTGAAAGGGGACGCCAAGGCCTGCGGACGCCTGCAGGACTACCTCAGTATCTCTACGTGGACTGAAGGAAGCCTCCTAGCTCAATGTCCACAGGGTCCTGTACTGGGATCTGCACAACAAAAAGTGTGCAGGTGTAGTATCAGTACAACCGACCCCATGTACTGAGTAAGTGCCGAGCCTAACCTCGGCGAAGTAGTGACGAGGCTAGGACACGACAATGATACAACCTGTGCAATTTTTATCACATACGGAAGAAATGACAACAACAGGAAATAATCAACTAAGTACAAGATAAAAGGGGAACATGCTGGGGAAAAGAGATATCAAATAACAGTATTAACGGAATAAGGCAACATTTTAAATATCAAGACAACAACAGGGAATAATAACACAGAGTAAAAAAGTGCACGACATCACCCTTCGTGCTTTTACTCTCATTCTCACCAAAACAAGTGCATGACATCGCCCTTCGTGCTTTTACACTCGCATCCTCACAATAAACAATACACGACACCACCCTTCGTGCTTTTAATATCATAACATGGCATGACATTATCCTTCGTGCTTTTAATATCATAACATGGCACGACATTATCCTTCGTGATTTTAATATCATAACATGGCATGACATTATCCTTCGTGCTTTTAATATCATAACATGGCACGACATTATTTTTCGTGCTTTTAATATCATATCATGACACGACATTATCCTTCGTGCTTTTAATAACATAACATGGCACGATAGTATCCTTCGTGCTTTTAATATCACAACATGGAACGACATCACCCTTCGTGATTTACACTCTTCCTCACCCAAACAATATCAAGAAACAACAGTTTGGCAAGGAAGAAATCAATAACATGAACCATGACGATAAACCACAACCTCCCGGCAAGGGAACAACAGTAGAAATATCACCGTCCCGGCAAGGGACATAGCTATAACCAATCTTACTCAAGTACATAACTTAACAAAATATTCCTCAATCGAAAAAAATACTCAACAATATGCACAACCAAGAACTTCCATCAATTGAGCAACCATCAAAGTGAAACTCAAGCTATAACACAGTAAATATCGATAAAAATCACGTAATTCATATTTATCCGACTCACGGGCATGCTTGACACAACATATAGGTACTCGTCACCTCACCTATATGTTGAACATGGAATAACACATAACAAATAGGACTAAACACCTATTCCCTCAAGCTAAGGTTAGGCCAAACACTTACCTCGACTTTCACGACCAACATCACGCCTCAATCACCACTTTTAATTTTGAACTCGACTCCAAATCAATTGTATCTAGACATAATTGACTCAATAACATCAATAAACACTAAATAATTCAATTTCAATGCTTAATTACTGACTTTCTAACATTCTTCCCAAAAATCCAAAAATCGACCCCGGGCCCGCTTGGTCAAAACACGAGGTTCGGACCAAAACTCGATCACCCATTCACTCACGAGCCCGAATATGTAATTAGTTTTGAATTCCGACCCCAAAAAGAGGTCAAATTTCTAATTAATCAAAAAGCACTAACTCTACCCAAATCCCTAATTTTCTACCCTTAAACCATGCTTTAGGCCTAGAAATCTAATGGGTGTTGATAATTATTGAAGAAAATGAGTCTAGGATTACATACCTATGAAGTTGTGGTGAAGTTGTCTCTCAAAAATCGCCCAAGATGAAGTGGAGAAGAAGAAATTATGAAGTTTGGGTCTAATCCCGTAATGGGTTCTGGTTTTGACCAAAAAGAATAACTGGGCGAAAATGGCTTACGCAATCGCGACAGGGCGACTGCGATCGCAGAGCACACAGGACACTACCCTTCGCGATCGCGACTAAGGGATCGCGTTCGCACTGTGTAATTAGATACACAGCCCCAACCCCTCACTAAGCCTATGCGATCGCGACTAGATGGGGTGCGTTCGCGTAGAGCAAGGACCCTAAGGCTCCGTGTTCGCACCCAGCTCCTTGCGATTGCGTAGAGTAAGACCAGCCCCCCTCCTAGCCTGTGCTATGCGATCGCATAGTACATTACACTAGACACCAGAAAAAACTGTGCAACACCAGATTTTAAACCTAAAAATCACCCCGACGCCTATCCAAAACTCACCCGAGCCCTTGGGGCTCCAAACCAAATATGCACACAACCTCAAAAACATCCTATGGACTTATTCGTGTAATCAAATCACCAAAATAACATCATAAATAACGAATTTAACCCCAAAATCCATGAAAATTTCCAAAACTTCTTAAATCTCAAACTTTGCATTTACGGGTCCGAATCACATCAAATGACTACCGTTTCTTACCAAACTTTACAGACATGTTATAAATATTATATCGAACATGTACCAGGCTCCGGAATCATAACACAGGCTCGATACCACAGATTTCACATGTAATTAAACTTTCAAAAAAATTCTTTATATTTTTAGAAAACAATTTCTTTCAAAAATTCATTTCTCGGGCTTGGGACCTCAAAATTCGATTCGGGGCATACACCCAAGTCCCATATTTTCCTACGGACCCTCCGGGACCGTCAAATCATGGGTCCGGATCCGTTTACCAAAAATGTTGACCAAAGTCAACTTAAATGCAAATTTCAAAACAAAATTATCAGTTTCCTCAGTTTTTCACATAACGGCTTCCCGGCTACACGCCCGGGCTGCGCATGCAAATCGAGGTGAGATAGAAGGAGGTTTTTCATGACCTCGGAACACATAATTAACTATAAATACACGGGATGACCTTTTGGGTCATCACATTTATGTTCTCGTTTATTAATTGGTATTTGGTGAAATCACATATCCTTAAAACCACAATATAAGTTTAATTGTTATCCAAATTTTACGGTAAACAGTTTGGCGCCCACCGTGGGCCTAAGGATAATAGTGATTATTCAATATTGATTCCGATAACACACACTACTTTATGCCTGTTCTCTTCAAGTATTTTTGCTTTCAGGTTAAAAACATGTCAAACTCACAAACCGCACCCACACATGGTGACAATGGACTGAATTTCACGGGGAAAATGATAATGTAATTGCTCCAGGAGTCGAAGTGACACAAGCTGATCTCGGGGGAGCACCGGTTGCCAACCCGGTCGACGTCAGTTCACACATCGCTTTGAATGCAAATCTAGGCGCCGACCCAGAAGGGAGTATACGCAGAGAAGGCCGATCTGGTGGACAAGGTGCACATGGAGGAGGAGATGGATGAGTCAGACTCCTAGTGATATTCAAAATGCAACAGGCTCAACAAGACACTATTGCACAACTATAAAATCAACATAGAACTCCGAGTGGGGTCGAACTGGAAGTTTCACGCCGAACTGAGCCAATACCAGAAAGGCTGAACATCAGTGAATCGGGGAATGACCCCGCAATAATGAAGATGCTCGAGGATCTCACCAAACGGATTGAGTCGGGAGAGAAGAAAATTGAGGCGAATGATAAGAAAGTGGAAACGTACAACTCCCGAGTTGATCACATAACGAGGGTACCGCCAATTTTGAAAGGAATGAATTTGAAGAAATTTGTACATAAGTCGTTTCCTCCAAGTGCGGCTCCGAAGACTATTCCCAAAAAGTTTCGTATGCCAGATATACCTAAGTACAATGGGACCACCGATCCCAACGAGCATGTCACCTCCTATACATGCGCCATCAAAGGTAACGATTTGGAAGATGACGTGATCGAATCTATTCTATTGAAGAAGTTTGGAGAGACTCTATCGAAGGGAGCGATGATTTGGTACCACAATCTACCGCCAAATTCCATCGACTCATTTGGCATGTTAGCAGATTCTTTTGTAAAGACACATACCAGGGCTATAAAGGTTGTGACGAGGAAATCAGACCTTTTCAAAGTAAAATAGAAGGATAATGAAATGCTAAGGGAGTTCGTTTCCCGATTTCAAATGGAACGCATGGAGTTTCCACCGTCACAGATGAATGGGCAGTTCAAGATTTCGCTCAGTGGTTGAATGAATGAAGTTCTATAGCGCCACGTCAATTGAAGCAAAATTTGATCCAATATCCGACGGTGACTTGGGTCGATGTACATAATCGGTACCAATCGAAGATCAGGGTCGAGGATAACCAATTACGAACTCTTTGCGGTTCAGTATATCTGAACAAGTCCGCAGCCAGAAATCAAAGGGACATCGATAGGGAGCCTCGTCCGAACAAAGACCGATATCAGCCATACATTGCAGATCGCAAGAGCGGCGGCCCATGATGCAATTCTGTCCGAAATGACCGAAGAAGTGATCGAGGACAGAGTTCTCAAGGACTTAGGAGCAAAAACGGTTTTGATAAGCATGCCGATCCTACAAAGGCACCTCAATTGCCGGAGTATAATTTTAATATCGACGCATCAAGTATTGTATCGACAATTGGAAGAATCAAAGATACTAGATGGACCAGGCCCATACAGACCGATCCTTCCCAAAGAAACCCCAATTTGATGTGTAAGTATCACGGGCAAACATATCCACGAAATCGAGGATTGCAGACAACTAAGGGAAGAGGTAGCCCGTCTATTCAACGAGGGCCACCTTCGAGAGTTCTTAAGTGATCGAGCCAAGAATCATTTTAGAGAAAGGGCCGCCATAGAAAAAATGAAGAGAAGAGCCATGTAATCCATATGATCGTTGGCAGGGTCGACATTTCACAAGGGCCCGTGTTCAAACGCAGTAAGGTATCAATTACTAGAGAAAAACGGACCCGAGATTATGTGCCAGAAGGCACCGTATCATTCAACGATGAGGAAGCAGAAGGAATTTCTCAACCCACAACGATGCTCTGGTATAGCTCGGCAAATATCATCCGATCAAGGGTTGTGGAGAAACTCGACCTACAAAACCAAATCGTGCCCGCAGACTCGACTGAATCCCAGGTAGGCAGAGTTGTTACGGGCACGATTTACCAATATCGGCACTTTTGACATTAAAGGGTTCCGACATCAAAGGAAAATAAGAGGACAAATAGCAGTCAAGCCACCAGCCTCGACTGAATCCGAGAAGTAGAGAATGGAAGAAGAAGACGATGACCATTGGATCCCTCGAACCTTCATCATTCCCGAAGATTCCGACGCCCCCAAATCGATAGTTGAAGAGCTGGAACAGGTTATTTTGATCGAGTACCTTCCCGAACGAAATGTATACCTGGGTAAGGGGTTAACCCCCGAACTCAGGAAAAAACTCATTAAATTTCTTATTGATAACATGGATTGTTTTGTTTGGTCCCACTTAGACCTGACAGGGATCCACCAGAGATAACGACACATTGATTGAGTCTGGACCTGAAGTTCAGGCAAGTGAAACAAAAGAGAAGGCCCTAGTCCAAGGTAAAGCACACATTCATGAAGGACGAGGTAACTAAACTTCTCAAAATAGGATCCATTCGGGAAATAAAATATCCCAAATGGTTAGCAAATGTAGTCGTAGTCCCTAAAAAGGGGAACAAACTTAGGATGTGTGTATATTATATGAACAAAGCATGTCCCAAATATTCTTTTCCTCTGCCTAACATCGATCGTATGATCGACGCCACAACTTGCCACGAGATCCTTAGTTTTTTCGACACCTATTCCGGGTACAATCAAATCCAAATGAACCCGGAAGATCAAGAAATGACTTCATTCATCACTAAGTATGGAACATATTGCTATAACGTAATGCCTTTTGGGCTAAAAAATGCAGGGTCTACCTACCAATGCCTAGTAAATAAAATGTTCGAAGAACGAATAGGCAAGTCAATGGAAGTATATATTGATGATATGCTAGTTAAGTTCCTACACACAGAGGACCATTTGACACATTTGCATGAAATATTCAAGATATTGAGAACATACAACATGAAGCTCAACCCCGAGAAATGTGCTTTCGGGGTCAGTTCGGGCAAGTTCCTTGGCTTCATGGTGTCAAATCTGGGGATCGAGATCAACCTCGATAAAATCAAGGCTATCGAAGACATCACTGTCCAACTTTGTAGCCGTACAAAGGATGACAAGACGGATAGCTGCCTTAGGTCGATTCATCTCGAGATCGTCAGATCGGAGCCATAGGTTCTTCTCACTACTCAAAAAGAAGAACGACTTCGCCTGGACCCCAGAATGCCAACATGCGTTAGAAGAATTGAAACGATACCTCTCGAGCCCACCATTGCTTCATACTCCAAAGGCAGATGAAAAGCTCTACTTATACTTAGCAGTCTCGGAAATCGCGGTAAGTGGTGTCCTAGTTCGAGAAGAGAAAGGTACGTTATTTCCTTTTTATTACGTAAGTCGGACTTTAGGAGAAGCAGAAACTAGATATCCACACTTAGAAAAGTCGGCGCTTGCTCTAATAAGCGCCTCTAGAAAGTTAAAACCATATTTTCTATGTCACCCAATATGTGTATTAACCACTTACCCACTTCGTAATGTTTTACATAAGCCCGAACTGTCGGGCCGATTGGCTAAGTGGGACGTTGAACTCAGTGGGTACGATATTGAATATCAACCCCGAACGACCATCAAGTCTCAAATTTTGGCAGACTTCGTGGCCCACTTCATGCCAACTTTCGTATTCGAAGTTGAAAATGAACTTTTGTTAAAATCGGGTGCATCATCGGGTGTGTGAACCCTTTTTACAGACAACGCTTTGAATGTGAAGGGGTCCGGGCTAGGCATCATTTTGAAGCCGCCCACGGGCAATACTATTAGGCAATCCATCAAAACTTCTAAGTTGACTAACAATGAGGCCGAGTACGAGGCCATGACTGCAGGTCTCGAACTAGCTAAAAGCTTGAGAGAGAAAATCATCAAAGCCAAATGCGACTCCCTATTGGTAGTAAACCAAGTAAACAAAACATTAGAGGTTCGAGATGATAGAATGCAAAGGTATTTGGATAAGCTGCAGGTGACATTACATCGTTTTAAAGAATGGACTTTGCAGCATGTACCCTGAGAACAAGACAGTGAAGCCGATGCCCTTGAAAATCTGGGATCCTCAGTCGAGGACGACCAACTCAGCTCGAGGACTGTCGTTCAAATCTCAAAGTCAGTAATCGAAGAAGGTCACGATAAGATAAACTCCACAAGCCTAACCTGTGATTGGAGGAATAAATAGATTTAGTATTTGAAAAATGGAAAGCTCCCATCAAACCCTAAGGAATCGAGCGCTCTACGAACAAAAGCTGGTCGATTCATATTGGCTGAGGATGGAACATTATACATGAGGACGTTCAATGGACTGTTAGCAGTACTTGGGACCAGGAGACACCGATTATGTCTTACGAGAAGTTCACGAAGGCACTTTTGGGAACCATTTCGGTGCCGAATCACTAGTTCACAATATCATCATAGCAGGATACTATTGGGATAGTATGGAGAAGGACACTAAAGAATTCGTTCGAAAATGTGATAAGTGTCAAAGGTATGCACCAATGATCCACCAGCCCGAACAACTTCATTCGGTACTGTCCCCATGGCCATTTATGAAATGGGGGATGGATATTGTCGACCCCAGGTAAAGCTAAATTCATTTTATTTATGATTGACTATTTCTATAAATGGGTTGAAGCACAGGCCTTCGAGAAAGTCAGAGAAAAAGAAGTTGTAGACTTCATCTGGGATCACATTATATGCCGATTTGGGATACCAGCCGAAATTGTATGCGACAAGGGAAAGAAATTCATCGGCAGCAAGGTAACAAAGTTCCTTGAAGAATACAAAATAAAAAGGATCTTATAGACACCGTATCATCCAAGCGGAAACGGGAAGGACGAATCGACGAACAAGACCATTATTCAGAATTTGAAGAAAAAGTTGAACGATGCCAAGGGAAAATAGAGATAAATTCTACCTGACGTCCTTTGGGCATATCGAACAACGTCGAAGTCTAGTACGGGGATAACACCGTTCTTCTTATTATATGGCTCCGAAGCCTTGATTCCAGTCGAAGTCGGGGAACTCAGCGCCGGATTTCGATACACAACGGAAGAATCAAATCATGAGGCTATGAATACTAGCCTCGAACTGTTAGATGAAAAACGAGAAGCCTCCCTCATTCAAATGGCCGCGCAAAAACAACACATCGAAATGTATTATAATCGAAGGACTAAACTTTGCCACTTTAGAATCGGGGACCTGGTTTTGAGAAAATTCACCCTCAACACTCGAGACCCTAACGAAGGAAAACTCAGCCCGAATTGGGAAGGACCATATCAAGTCCTTGATATCGTCGGAAAGGGATCCTACAAGATAGGCATGATAGACGACGAGCAACTAGCAAATAATTTGAATCTCACTCCTCAAGCGATATTGTTGTTAAGGTATGACCTTCTCTTTTTTCATTTGTATTTTACACTAACTTATTTTCAGGTGTTCGAGCGAAGGTATCGAAGTTCTCATCCAGCAGGAGGATATTAGGACCTTAAAGCACGCATCACACTCTCTTTCCATTTCGACCGCTTTTGATCACAAATGGGTTTTTTCGGCAAGGTTTTTAAGGAGACAACCATTGTTCGTGCTAACTTAGAGTATCCGAGGTTTCTTTACAATCAACCTCGGATACTAGGGGACATCACCCTCGGATGTTATATTTTAAAGGAAAATACTTCACGTCAACTGGGTCTCAATAGGAAAATTTTATAATGGGACTAACGGTCGAATGAACCGTGTCCATATAGTTTAATTGAACCCTAACGACAAAACATGTACGCATGTATGAACTATTCAAAGAAGTATTTTTCCTTACTAGATATCTTGTGCCTTAATGAAAATTTCTACTTTACAAGCTCCATGCTTATGATTTCTTGTGAAAACTGGCTCAAGGGCCAAGTACAACTACACCTCAAACGATCAACTCCATACTCGGGGACTGCCGCCGAAAATCAGCATGTTTGAACTGTCTAACTTCGAAACCATAAGACCTCAAAGAGGCAACCTTTTATTTTATAGGCCAAGGCCATCATTCTCGGGGACTAAAAATTCGAACAAGTTCGAAGTGTTATTGGGAAAATAATCCCAAGAGGCATACCCAAAGGCTACGGCCAAACTAGCACGGATTAGAGACGTCCGAATCCCGCAATAAAAATAGGCCTTCGAATTCTTTGATAACCGGTTAATAAAGGCTACCCTCGGTAAAATAATCAAAGGGCTGCGATATTATTAGCCCTCGAAAAACCTTAAGAGGTATCGAATTATTTAAATACAAATTTGTGCTAAGGCATAAAAAGTAAAGGGGTTTTGATCAATATTAAACCCTCAAAAAATCCAATGGGTAAATAATTCATGCTAAGGCATCACAAAATTTTTATAAAGTCTTTGAGCCGAAAAGGGGAGAAGCCATTCTTCTAAGGCCATATCGGCCCGGTTCAAAGAGCCTAAGAGCCATTACATTTTAGAGTTCGAGAATACGTTCTCACTCAATTCGAACCTAAGGGTTCCACTACTTCGAGCCCGAGTAAAAACTCACTCGACTACGGTTCGAGAATCCGTTCTCACTCAATAAAAACCTAAGGGTTCTATTGCTTCGAATTCGAGTTTTACTCGAACTCGACTATGAAAGCAGTATTATTGGGACTTCGATCAAGTTTCCCAAAACCGAAGTCTTAAACATATTTTCAAGGCATAAAGTGTGCTAAAATTTTACAAGGCCAAAACTGAGAAGAAATTCAAAAAGGAAATATTTTTATATACATTTGAACGAGAATATTTACAAAAGAACCAACAAGTGTCCTACACAAAAGAAAAAAGATAGAAACAATTTATAAGGGACCTAGCTATGCTCGGGAGTGACTCCTTCCTCAGGGGAAACTTCCTCCTCGGGCCCCTCTCCATTATCGGATCCGCCCTTGCTGACTTTATCTTCATTGTTAGAAGAGGCCAATTTCCTGGCATAAACTTCGTGCATTGTTGCCTGAGATATCTCCCCGGAAAGATCAGAGCCTCAGGCATGAATATCCTTGAGGGTTTCCCTTCGAGATTGGCACTTAGCCAGCGCAGCAGTCCTTTGCGCTAGATCGGTGGCCTCCCTCAGTTGAGCTTGAGCAGCCTCGACATCAGCCATGTATATAGATACTGACTTGTCAGCCCGGGCCTTTGCCTTTTCGGCCTCAGTTTGGGCCTTAACGAGTTTGGCCTCGAGTTCCTCGATCCTCTTGTCTTGGACCGAGCACTTCTCCCTAGCAATGCGAACTTGGACTTTGACCGATGACAGTTGAGCCAAGGCAACCTCTTTCTATGCAGCAAAGCGGTCCATGCCCTCCTTCCACCTATGGCAGTTAGCTGTAACTTGATCGTCCTTTCACACTCGAATTGAGCTCGTATTTTTTAAAAGAACAGTCACCTGCTCGTTCAGCTCGGTTTCCTCCTTACGGGCCTTAGCCAAGTCAGCTCGGAGGTCCATGAGCTCCTCATCCTTCTGCTCACAGAGGATCTTGGGAGCATTTCTCTCCTCTGAATGCTTTTGAAGATCGTCCTCAGACTGGCTCAAGTCGTCCCGAGACTTGGAGAAAGCATGTATGAGAAAAAATAGAATTTAGACAGAAGGAAGGAAAAGTAAAAGAGAATTATATAAACAAAGTTAACACTTATCCGAGTTAGAAGGTGTTGGCCTCTTCGAAGAGGGTAGATGCATCATTGAGTTAAGAGGCATCATCGACCCTAATAAAACAATCCCGAAAGGGATCCTCTTCACTGGGAACTCCACCTATGTCAGGGGTCCTTATAGCTCGAGAATACCTTATGTCCTCTTCGGAGAAAGCCGACAGAGAAGGCGAGTGACTTGCTGTCACTGCCCCGACCGAGTCGCTTGGGGTGCTATGTTCAGCTATGGGGGTCTCGGAACCATCCCCCTATGGCATGTTTTTTGTTGGACGAGTGATGGCCTCGACCTCGGGTGATTCAAGGGCTTTTCTCGAATCGTTCTTCGAAACCTCCTCATCACGAGGCAGGGTCTCAGCAACAGCCACCAACTTAGGGGACTTGGCAGTTTCGGTGGTCTTTCTTACTCGAATTACCAGTGCCGAGTCATCGCCCTTGTCCTCCTCTTCTTCGTTTTCTCTCAACCTTTGGACCGAATCTACGGTAAGAGGAATAATTTTCCTCCTGGTCCTTTGAGCTGGAGCATTTTTGGGTTTGGGGTCCTCGAACACCGAGGCCCCCTTCCTCTTATTAACTTTCCCCGGTTTCGGAACTGGGAACTTAATCTCTTCCTCGCCGCTCGGAGGCCTCAAGACTGCGTCTTTGTTCAGGCCTGCACAAAAAGAAGCTGAGTAAGAAAAATAAATGTGACCAACACCTCGAAAATAAGGAGAGAAAAACTCACCATGATTCTTCGCCTCCCATTTTCTTTTGCCAAGTTGCGCCAACAATGCCTAACAAAAGAGGAAGTCGAGGCCAGCTTCCAGACCCAGTCTTCGAGGTCAGGAACCACTCGAGGCATCCAAGAAGCCGTTGCACAACAAAGGAAGATGTTAAATGAAGCCAAAGAATAGAAACATGGAAACTAACGAGTAAAGTGTTACTTAAAGTTCCAGGTTCCATTTCTCGGAAAATGGCATTTTTTCCTTCGGGATGAGGTCATAGGTCCTTACCAGAACAAACTGAATCATCCACCTACGGTATTTTTCCTCGTCGATACTCGATAACAATGCCTTAGTCGCTCAACTTTGCAGTTTGATCAACCCTCAAACAATTCGGGGGCGGTATAACCTGATGAGGTGGTCGAGGGTGAACGAGGACCCCTCGATTTTGCTAGAGAAAAACTGAAGCATGATCATGATGCGCCAGAAAGAAGGATGAACTTGGCCAAGGGTCACTTGGTATCTCTTGCAGAAATCTATGACAGCTGGATCGAGGGGACCCAACGTGAAAGGGTAAGTGTAAACACTTAGAAACCCTTCCACATGGGTGGTAATGATTTATTCAGGAGAAAGGATTTGTACAACTTTGTCCCCCCAGTTGCAGTCCCTTTTGACGTCATCGAGATATCCCATTGTTATCGAGCAGATATATCTCGATACGTGCTCACATCGGCCAGGGACCGATGAAGGGTTCTCGACTTTGAAGTCGTACTTTAGAACACACGGGCCGGGAATATACTCACTACGGAGCGGTTTCGCTGGCGTTTTATCACCGGCCGGACGTGAAGAAGAAGAGGAGGCTTTTTCATTCTATGGAACGGTTTTGGATGTTTTCGCCATTATACGAGTAGAATAAAGAGGAAAGTGTTGAGTTCTGGTGGTTTGAAACTAACAGAGATGGCCCAAGAAGTGATGAAAGACAAGAGATTGTGAGAGTTAAAGGCTCAGAAGAATTGATGAAGATGAAAGTAAAAGTTTGATTCACCAAAAGAGGCCATATTTATAGAATTACGATGACAGTTTGACGACGCTAGTGGCCGACCGCCCACTGACACGCATTAGTGGTTTGGGGAACTGTACCGACGGGACGTTTCAGTCACTTCCATCACTTACGTCATGAGGATGACATCACTGTCTACCGAGGTCATAAGAAAATTGAGGCTCAAATCGTTTATTATCATTATATTCTAAGAAATGAGAGGACTATCTGTATACGGTAGAAATCGGGGTTACCCGATTGCACTATTGATCGAGACTGGGATGTTGCATTGAAGAGCTGAGACGACGAGTCGGAAATCGAAGCCTCTTTCTAGATCGAGGTTGATATCAATCGAGGCTAGAAGAGCCATATTTCGAGTAATATCGGGATAGCTTTGTAACGGAAAATGCGAGATATCCGCGATTGGTCGAGGATCGTGGCGTGAATCTCGGAACGGATGAAATCTATAGCGATTAATCAGCTGTTTGTATGATTTCCTTCTGTAAATAGAAGTTTACCATAATTAGGACTCCTCTACTATATAAAGAGGAATTCCATTCATTTGTAAGGATGATCAGTCACTGAGAAAAATATACACAATCATTTCTTTATTGCTTATTGCTCTACTTACTGTTCATCAGAATTGCTCTATCTTTATCGTTCTAGTGCTACTATCATCTCGAGAATACACTAATTAGAGGCCGAGGTTCAGATTATATACTGGTTTGATTTATTTTATATTTTGATTCATTCATTTATCTTCTCGTTTATTAATTGGTATTGAGTGAAATTACATATCCTTAAAACCACACTATAAGTTTAATTGTTATCCAAATTTTAGGTAAATAACTTACTAATTCCTGTTTGAGGAGTTTTGGCCATTTCCACGTTATTGGTGCTTTTCATCCCCTTCTTTTGATGTACTCCTTTGGTAGTGAGTCGGAGTCAATCCTTGTCAAAGTAGCATGAAATTAAAAAGATTTTGGCCTCTAATAGTGGGAAGGAAATGCGGGAAAGAATTCATTATCACTAAGAAAGCAAAAAATGGACCTCGACTTTTGCGTGCACACAAGAAGTCACTGTATCATGTGTGACCTATGTAAAACGTCGCATTTCCCCGACTTTCAAGCCAGTGATGGAGGTAGAAATTTTAAAAAGAAAATGCAAGAATACTATGCTTGAAATTTGAATCTGCAACCTAAAGTAATTTTTGAGTCAATTTTGTCATTACACTAGAAATGTCTCTTGTTTAAAGGGAATATATGATCAACTTATAAATATAAAAAACTTACTTTTACACAATTTACATGGTTGAATTTTTTGACAAATACATGCAGCTCCGTCCCTGCCTCGAGCACCCCCACACAATTAACAAAACCAAGATAACTGGAGCAAAAATTGAATCCATACCAAAAAGAGTCATTGCATAAACTAAAACAACAAAAGCCGGCAGCTTAGTTCATCCATACCTACCCAATTACTTCCACGAGTCATTTCTATAGACGCTTCGTACAAAACATATGCGAGTTAATATTCCTTTGTTAATACTTGACACTATATTATAGAGTCCAGAACCAAAACAATGCTTTTTTGGACAAAAAAGCATTAATAAGTATAAAAAAGGAGAAGTTACCAATCTATATATAACGTCCGATATTCATGCGCTATACCTTAATGGTAACTTTTTCCGTTAAGGTATAGCGCATGAATTTTGGGCGCTATACCTCTGACGATTTGACTGCCCGTATATAGCGCTGGAAATTTGGACGCTATACCTATAGCCAGAGGCGGACCCAGGATTTGAACATAGTGGGGGCACCATCTTTAGTATGACAAGTGCTAGCTAGCGATAAAGTTCGATGTTCAAGTCTATAAAAACTTAATGATTATGATAACTATCATTAAAATACAAATTTCGATATTATCAAATATCATTAATTTTGTACTAATATAAGTTAAGTACATCGTCCACTCATAGCAGAGTCGGGATTATTTCACATCAAACTCATCTATAAAATGAGAGGCATTGTCTCTTAAAACTAGAACTTGATTGAAAAGAATTAAACTTCGCCAAGAATATGTTATCTAAATTCATAAGAACAAGAACTTCCTAAAAAATGATTCCAAGCAAAATAACATTTTCTTCCATCACCTAAGGATCTTTCTTCTCAATCACAGAAGGATCCTTCCTTCTCAATCAAAGAAGGATCTTTCTTTTATTTTTGCTTTTTAGGTAGACTGGTTTCAATAATCGGCAGCTATAGTTGACCATTCATATGTAAGCAATATGACTAAATTAATATTGAATCAACAGAAACCTTTTCTCCTTAACTAAGTAGTATATTACATACCTGAAATATAATTTAACACTTTCTCCTCCAAATGATGCAAGAGTCAACTGCTAATCTGAGTATAATTTACATAAATAAAAAACACATATGTTTATAATATCTATCCTAACGTAATATTTTCAAAAGAAACAATCTGACTCAAATAAAATCAAAGAAGAAGAGACTCGAATTCAGTCATCCCTATCGTCACCTAATAGGTCTATCGGATTTAGGAGAGATGCATAGAACTGAAAAAGAATTAACTAAATTGAAGGGAGGAAGAAGATTTTGCTACTCTATTTGTAAAGGGGGAGGCTAATGAATATTTAGACTTTTGAATGAGCCGGGGATTTGGAAAAAAAGGTTAATTAAGTTTTAAGTTTATTAATATATAGAAGCATCAAATTGTAATTGAATTCATAAAAGGTTATAAAATATAATTGATTGACTGCTAAATAATTAAACAATCATTGAATTAAAAAATAGTAAAAGTACAATAGAATTATAAAAGTTGTAGGAGATAGGATTCGATCTTGGGACATCACAGAAGTGAAGGAACTTTGAGTGCTTCCATAAACCAACTCTTCTGCCCAGCTTTTGTCTTTCGGGGGCACACATAAAATATTTAAGGGGTCCTTACTGTATATAAATATAAATACAAAATACATATACTGTATTTTTGCCGAGGTTAACGGGTTTCGGTGACCCCTCACCTCCCCACGTAGGTCCGCCCCTGCCTATAGCGCATACAATTTGCGCGCTATACCCCTTTTTTTGGTCCCACCAATAAGTAACTGACATAACAATAATTTAAATGTGTATAACGCACATTAAAAGGGAGCTATAAATCAAAATTTTCAGCCCCCCCGGCTAGCCATTTCCTATATAAAGGGTTAGGATTTTAGGAAAATTCATTCAAAAAATATTTTAACTCTCGTTCAAACGTTTCTTGTTGTTAAATTCTCAAGCATTTTTTCATAATGTCTGAAGAGCGTAGAATAAGAGTTTCATTATATTGGGGGGGGGGGGGGGGGGGGGAGGTTTGG